>JBBMFX010055721.1:0-11033 GCA_037832545.1 Rhabdalestes septentrionalis
CTTTCTTTCTTTTCTTCCTCTCTGGGTCGACCTGAGGAGGACGGGTTCCCCTTTTGAGTCTTGGTTCCTCCCGAGGTCTCTTCGTCCATTTGAGGGAGTTTTTCCTCGCCTCTGTCGCCTTCGGCTTACTCACTAGGGGCTCGGACCTGGACTGTAAAGCTGCTTTGTGGCAACCTGGTTGTAAAAAGCGCTATATAAATAAAATTGAATTGAATTTGCATTCTGGATTTACTTTATTTCATTTACTTTATTAAAGTTACTTTATTTAAGTTGTCGCTAAATGACATGTCGCTGAATGAAGCACGCGCATTGAGCTGACATTGTTGTTTCTCACCTGATTTAACTATTGTTTCTTCTATTTGAGTTACCTGATGGGGTTTAAGTCCTCTTGTCTCTAGTCTGACAAAGAAGGTGGCCGAGGCCGAAGTAACCTTAAATGCAGCAGCTGGAGTTGGAGCAGACCAACTGTTGGGACTGGGCAGGGGGGAATGGGAGTTATTTTGCTTTGTATTGTTTATCTTTTGTGAATGTATTTTGTTGATTTACACCTTGTGTGTCAAAGTGGTCTGATCAGACAGTATAAATGCGTGTCATTAGGTTAATTGGGTCATTTAAGTTTGTTATTTGTTGTGTTTGTTATTAAGTTGTTTGAGTTAAGATTTGGTTTTGATTTCAGTCAAGTTCTATTTCTTTGATCTTTTTTACTGGAAGAAAATAAAAATAAAAACATGTTTTCCACAAAATTCCTGAGACTCCTCATGGCCTTACACTCCAGTCCCTCACAGGCTTATAGTCCAAAATTTACAGTACTTGTTCAGGGATATTTGGTACTGATCTACACTTAATTTTCAGCCGTTCAGCAAAACCAGCTCTGTATAGCCCCAAGTCTTTGGTGAAATGTTTGGCGCAGACATACATTGTCAGCGCATTTCCAGAAAAAATAAGATTGGCCCACTGTGCCCATTTGTGCTCATTTTTACATCTAAGCACTGAGCAACTGCCATGCTTTGCTCATTTGCAAGCCTTGACAGTTGGTGGAGTTCATTTTAAGGGGGAAAGGTACGAAATTTTCTGGGCAGGAAAAGAATGAGAAATGGGAGGTAACCTTTTTCCTCATGATGTCATACAGGGCGAAATTTCAGATCACGCTATCTGGGTTGTTGCTCTCTGAATTTACACCTATCACAATTTCATATGCAGGACAGGGGAACTGTCATGTTATGACAGCAAACATTTGAACATGATGGACAGTGTCTTGTATTTTCAGCCCCTTGTCAGTGGCAGAGCACAGTAGAATTAAAATATCTGCTGGTAGATCAGAATAATAATCAGTAGGCCACCATAAAATTCTATTTACTGTCCAATAAAAGAACATCTCAAATAATCATTGGCCTCTATCATTCATTACTGTATTTCCACCTTCAGCTTGGTCAAAAGCCCAAGTCTTTAGTTAATCACAACAGTGTGCACCATGCATATTTTGTCAACATAGTAATTACTACAAGTGGCACCAATGATAAAGAGGCAATAAACCTGTGAGCCAATGAGGAGACAAAGCTGCAAATTAGTCCCACTTTGTGCTACAGATAGAGATCATGAAGTGCAGCTTTTACTGCTGCTGGAAAATCAATCAAATATGTACATAAAATTGTTGTTTTTACAGCAGACGTACGTGCAGTTGCATGTTTGTGCGTGTATGAAAGTGTGTGCATGTGTGTGTGTGCGTGTGTATGGGTTGTAGACACATAGATCACCAATTTCTGCCCACAAGTCAAGATGAACCTTCACATCCTTCACATTTTTGCTCCACTCTGCTGAAAGATCTGTGAGTTCCATGCACTAGATCAGTCAGTGCTGAAGAAGCAAGAAGACATTTATTTGACAAGCACACCTCTCTGCCGTGAATGGTTTCAGCATAGATTAGCATCACTGATGTTGCCCCCTGTCCAGGTAGCTGCTGTCAGCCTGAAAGAACACACAGCTGGCATATTTACAGAAAGCAAACAGGTGTGGTCACATATGATAAATTCTGTTTGCTGGCATAGATTACTGCACATCTCTTAAAAAATAATACATGTACAGCTAGATAGAACTGATCAATCCCTTTAAAACACAAGGCCGAAACACTCTCATGGCTGTATACTTTTTTATATTAGTTACAAAATTTCAAGATAATTAATACAAGGATGAGGTGAATGTCAAAACTGAAGGTTCCAGAGGTAAAAGGCGGATCTTACCCAATCAGGAAACAAGTCAGTTAGTTTGATGTTAGCTCATGTTAAAAACTGTTGTATTACCATTGGAATTGGTTTGTGGCTTTGTTACTTAAGTGTGTTATATCAGTAAGCCAAAGCAATGTTTACACAAGACAAAACCAAATTTAAGGTCCATTGATATTTTTATGGCTATTGTGGCAATACACTGTTGATTTACAGTGTTGTTTACCTTGACTTGTATTTCAGATGCCTTCATCAGGCAGGGTACGGTAAAGGTGTCATAATGCATGCTTCATATTCAATGGTGTTAGAGAGTCAGCTTTGTTCTCATGAAGCCTGGGTTTTGCTGATTTGTATTCAAGTCAAGTAGGTGTTTATTGTTCTTTCAACAATATGCACAGCACACAGTGCAATGAAAAAACATTCCTCTAGGACCACAGTGTACCACAAAGAACAAAGATAGAACACCACAGGGAATAAAAGCAGAACACCACAAGAGCACCTACAAGGTGCAGGCAGGACAGGACTAAAGAGAGAGTGCAAAAAATGCAGTACAATAATTTACAGGACCAAACTACATATAATGCAGTTCACAGGAGTGGTAACAGTGTGACAGTCTTGTTACATGCTGTATTATAGCAGCATACTAAGTGTGCAAAAAAAGTAAAGAAATGCCAACTTTCAGGTATATGGAAATACATAAGAGCAAATATGGCAGACGGCATCAGCAGTAGTAGGGGAAAATGTACCAGATATAAATGCGACAGCTATGCTTCAGAACCCTGCTACTGAACTTTTGCGAGTCCGCTTCTACCTGTCTCTCCCTCCACCTGTGGCTCTTCACCTCCATCCATACATTGCTTACAAGCCCCAATGCAGGTAGATCCACCGAGGATCTGGCGAAACTTCAATATCACTAACACTAACTCCATAGAATCCATCTGGTGCAGAACCTGACATCATCCCCACAATATTGACTGTGCTGTTAACCAAAATGCGCTGGCCCACCTAGCTAGGTTGGCCAGGCCTACTGTCAGACATGGCAACTCCACCATCAACTTTGGTCTACTAAACATCCGTTTATATATTTACATGGACAATGACAATAACATTCTTTCCAGAGATTTTACTTCCTGTTTGAAAAGTTTTGGAATTAAACAATATATAAAATCCTCCATGCATTATAAAGGTCATATCTTGGATTTGGTTTGATGCTCTGGCATCACCCCCACTCACTGCAAAGCCAATTTGTTTTCCCAATCTGATCAAAGGTTTATTTATTTTAAAGTAAATATAACAGCTTCCAAAATCTGTACTTCTTGTGACATCTCATTTAGGAAAAATAGTAATATTAATGTATTTTCATCTGCCATAAAATACCTTCCATTCATTCACAACTCCTCAACCCCTGATGCATTTGTTTCTTATTACAGTGTCAACATCCATAATTTTCTTAACATATTTTCTCCACTCATAAACCGATCTGTCTCATTTTCCCGATCAGCACCATGGTTTACAATCAACGTGCGCCATCTCAAAGTCAAAGGATGCCAACTGGGATGTCTGTACAAGAAAACTTAACTCACCATACCCAAAGAAATGTATAATAGTGCTTTTTACAACCAGGTTGTCACAAAGCAGCTTTACAGAGTCCAGGTCCGAGCCCCTAGTGAGTAAGCCAACGGTGACAGAGGCGGGGAAAAACTCCCTCAGATGGAGGAAGAAACCTCGGGAGGAGCCGAGACTCTACAGGGGAACCCATCCTCCTCAGGTCGACCCAGAGAGAAAGAAAAGACAGAAAGAAAAGACACTCAGAAGCAGAGTCTAGCTGGAGCTGGTCCTTCTCTGGATGCCTCAAGGACCTGGCAGGGTTGGCCTTGGTTCGCTGGAGATCGCACGATCTCAGATGCCTCGGGATGGGTAGAAAGATAAAGAACAGATAGAAAGAAATTAGCGTAGTGGCCACTCAGACCGCAGTATGCCAGTACTGGAGTATGAGGCTATGGGGTGAGTTACATGTATGCCAGATTAAAGAGATGCATCTTGAGTCTACCTTTGAACTGGGAAACTGTGTCTGAGCCCTGAACACTGTCTGGAAGGCTGTTTCAAAGCTTCGGAGCTAAATATGAAAAAGCCCTACCTCCTTTAGTAGATTTTGAGATTCTGGGAACTACTAGGAGCCCGGAGTTTTGCGATCTTACGGAACGCAGTGGATTGTAGTGTATCAGAAGATTGGTTCGGTATGTGGGAGCTAAATCATTTAAACCCTTGTATGTAAGTAATACTATTTTGTAATTGATTCTAGACTGAACAGATAGCCAGTGCAGGGATGATAATATTGGGGTTATCTTATCTGTATTTAGTAAAAGGAAGTTTTTTGTCATCCAATCTTTAATATCCTGGACAAACTCAGTTAGTCTAGACAATTTAGGTCATTCTTCTGGTTTAGTTGAAATATTTCATCGGCATAACAATGGAAACTAATCCCATGTCTTCTAAAGATGTTACCCAAGGGGAGCATGTATATTGAGAACAGCAGAGGTGCAGAGGTGGTATGATCCTATTTCCTCACATGTGATTGCTGCCAAATAAATCGAAGTTCGGCGGTTAGCAGAGCTGCAAAACGAAATAAAGTGGAGAGTAGGCTCTTCTGGTTCACTACAAAGCATTAGCTCCTTTGCACATGACACATCGCAAGCTGGAGCAAACAAACATAGAATATCGAAAAAATGGATATCAGAAAATGGTTGGGGAAAAAACGAACAAAAGAGTATTGTGGATCAGCCGGCACTGACAAAACAGCCAGTCACGACAACATAGGAATGCCATATCATGTGAGTAAGCACGTGAGATTTGAGAGAGAAGAACGCCAAGCGGCTGATAAAAAGTTGACTCTTGATGCCTTGTGAATGTTATTCACCAATTCTGACTCTGAAGGGGAATATTTGCCTTTTGGAAAAGGTGCTCGGTCGTCTCCCGGTACAGGTTTGCAGCACAGCGCTGTCGCCATGCAAGCCAAGATTGTTCACGAAACACAAACAAGTGTTTTTTGACACTTGGCCCGATGGGAATGAATGTGGCTGTGGTGACCATGGATGTAGTGTCTGTAGGAGAGGTGCTGGTCGAGGTAGAGACAGCAATAGAGGGAGAAATGGGGCTGAAAGTAGTTGTAGCACTAGCTCTCCCCATCCAGTTGTCCAAAGGAGTGGAGTCTCTGCTACATGCGGTCATGGTGTGAGAGAGGTGTGGGCTCTGTGCTACACCTTGTGTGAGAAAGTGTGTGTGAGAGAGCTGGGATACGTAGCACAGGCACCTGCTATGTGATCTGAGGTGATCTGGATAGGAATAATGGTGTCTGGGTTTATTTGAAAAGTGAGGAAGTGTATCAGGACTGGATCAAATGCTTTGATGAGCCTGTTGGTGTATAAACTTCATTATGACATCATAATATGCAAATTAGATGAGTATACCAGTATTTAAAAGAAAAACCTTGGCACCTAAAGCGTTACATTGCTGCCCCCACTCTGCATTTCAATTGCCCCCCAACTTGTTTTCTGCTGGTGCCGGGCCTGCTGTATGCTATACTTATATGAAGGTCAGACAACAGTGAATCCCTTCTTTCTTTACAGGAGTTTTTGCAGTGTCTGGAAAACTGTTTAAATCAGAGCCGTTTATGATTATGTAATGTGGAGTTTTAAAAGGGCTGTGTGCACTTCTGCTCATACTCGCTTGAAAAAGCAGAACAAACAGTGTTCAGAGAGTAGATGCATGCTGTTTCTCTGAGGCACAGTTACAAACGTTTCAGGTTAGGAGCAGTGACCTGCTTCACACACATCGCTGCGTGGGTGCATGAATGTGTCTGCCGGCTGACACTACCTTTGGGCTCAGGTGGGAGGTGACATTTCAGTGGGATGAGGCTGCGCCTCTTGGCCATTAAAGCAGGTACAGAAGACAGATGGCCCTTAACGTTGTGAAACTGAGCTTGCCTCTAAACAACTACCTGTTTTAATGGTAACACTTTAACACAATCCATACATAAACATCTCATCTGTCCAGCTCAGCTGGCGCAGATTCACTTGGTCAAACACCCAACGTTCCTACTTCCACAATGCAAAATGATGTTTTGAACAGCATGAAGGCTCTACAATGCAATGCACAATAATATGTTATTTGCATAACAAATAATTTGCTTCAGTGAATGCAAATTATGTTACGAATGGAGAACTCAAACACACACAAAGTTATGCCTTAGCTGGAGTACTCACGATTACAAGATCTTGCATGTCAAGAGACCTGTGTCTGTGACAGATTAATTTGAGCAATTCATCTTTGGAATGCATTCATCTGTAATTTACTTTACATTTGACCTAATACACAATTCTAGCACCATTGCAACAATGGAAATTTAGAGAGCAGCCCTTTAAATATCCCATGAAATAAACAATATTTTATACAATATGATACAAATCTGAAGTCCCTCATTGGAACTCAAGTTCCAGCCCATTACTTAGTGTTACATCTTCAGGGATTCAGCTCACTATGCATAATGCATCAGTTGGAATCTACAGTGGATGCACTTCTGAGTGTAGGTTAATCTTCTGGTTACCACTACAAATGTGAGAAAGCTGCTCGCTGCTGTTCATGCATGAGTACCTTCCTCTCTGTCAATCGTGCACATCCCATGTTAAAATTTCTGCATGCTTAATCAAGAGCACATCTGGATATTTTAGCACTACCATGTCTGTGATTCACTTCTGGGGTTTGGAAGGCTATAGACATGTTTGTTTTCATTTACTGCGATCAGAGCATTGTTTTTTCTTTTTCAGCCCAATGCTGCAGGCCTATATTGCAAGTGCTGAGCTGCCAAGGCTTGCTTAGGGATCAGCACAATTATTCAAGGCTTTGGGGGGTAATATGAAACAGTTTCACAGCTGTAGTTACTGCCTGATCATTCATCAGCCTGGCAATCACAGATTTTAAATGGAAGACTTGATTGTTTTTTCTCCTCCTTGTAGATGAACTGAGATTTCTTTATGTTTGCAAAAACTTAGCAGAAATATGTGTTATAATGTGCAATAATTTATTATGTGCAATTTTTATCAGGTGCACTCAAACCACTATTTGTGTTAATTAGTAAACTACTTCAGCAGTGATTATATTCTTTTCTCTGTAGTATTTAAATCCACCTCTCTTATTGACCACAGCCTTTTTGTAGCATAGTGTACAAATTACAGAATTCTGGTGACTTTTAATTTATTTTGATTCAATGGAATCAAATTTTTTTTTCTGATTCTGATTTATTTTGGGCTCCTGAAGGAAAAGGTTAGCACTTTGCTCTCCGTCAGCTACCATCAGCTCTCTTCTGTCCTTTCATTTGAGCAAAAACGATAAAAAGTCTGGCAGAAATGATAAAAAGCCTCTGGTGGTGGTGCAGGAGAGCTATAGGAAAAAGAAACATTGCATGGCCATGAAGAACCTGCGAGCATGAGATGCCCAAGAAGCAGTCCAGCATATGGCGCTCTGCTATTAGCATCAAAACGACGAGAGAATTAAAGAATTAGAAAGGGGATGACTGTTAATTTGTCCTCTTGAAATAGATGGCTCCTAGCAGCTTTCAGCTCGTTGCATTGTCAAATGTCTCGTGTCTGTAATCCCTCTCTCACGTAACGGTGGGGCGCCATAAGCTTGGCGGTCTCTTGCCTATTGGCGCATTTGCTCAAGCATATTATTCAAGCATATTATTCTCGGGTTTATGTATGTAACACTCCTTTTTTCACAGCCCAGGCAGTTCCACTGCCGTCCTTGTTCATTTATGGCCTTGATATAATAAATACATATGATTCTGCAAATATTTCTTACAAATATTTTGTTTAATGAAACAAATGATCAAACCCTAAACTTTGCCACACCAAGATCTTGAATTATTGTGCCTTGAGCTTGAAATAGCCTTAAAGAGGAACTTTAGAGTTCCATACTTCTGCATAATTTAATCCTTAGATCATAAAGTCAATCAGCGTGTTTAGATTTTGCACTGTACAGGAAAAAACTCTGATTTCTAGTGCTGATACAAACAGGATTTCCATCTACAGCACACTGTGTTTAACACAAATGCTACAAATCATTAATAAGGTAGGCATCTAAACATTGACAAAGTTCAAAGCTTATTACAATACTTTAGAAATTATGTCTGAAATCACCAGACAAATAAATTGAAGATATAAAGACACATGAATAGATATTAACTAATCAAAATATAATGACAATGACAAAAACAAATGACACAGACCTCATAAAAGCCAGAAGATTGCCTTGGTGCCCAAAACCACTTCTTTAGAGTCCTCTCTGTCTACCTATGTAGCACATGCTGTTTATCAAACTTAACTCCACAACACTAGCTCTCAGCAAGAGCTATGGGAAATGTAATGGCTTCAAAGAGTGACTGTTCGTTGCCATGGCAGCCAAAATAAAAGCAATTAAATATGGCATGAGGGGGATGAAAGAGCCTCTTGAATGGCCCTTGAAATTCCATCAGAGAGTTGCCACTCAGCCAGGACAGCTCATGATCTCACCCTCTCTCTTCCTGGTCCATTATGGCCAAATTTTGCCGAACAATTTTTTGCCCTTCCTCCCTTCATCTTATCCCCTCCATAACACAGAAAGCTGCAGCCATCTTTAATGCATTAGTGTATTAGTGATCATTTGCATAATGGCTTCAGGCCTCATTAGGCCCGTGTAAAAGTACAGAAGGGAGGGCCCTTTTGTGAGCATGCTAATGCTCTGGTACTGCTGTTTCATGCCTCCATGGACCTTTGTCTGCAGATGAGTAAATCACGTGAACAAATGAGGGTGGGAGGTGTCCATCAGACCCAATCAATTTTTCCATTCATCTCCCACATTTAAAATTTGTAGTGCAGACTTCCTACCAGCTTTTACAATGCCCCAGCTCCGTGATCTCCATCACTGCTAACATTCTCCCACATGATTTTACAGACAGTGCCAGGTGTGTAAAGAGAAGCAAATACAATGAAATGACAATAGTGACATACATGTTGTACAGTAGAATGTTGAAGGGGGTGGGAGAGCAAGGGGGTGGGAGAGAATACTGAAGGGGGTGTTTTCCTTTCAATGTCTATCTTTTCTCTCATTCTCACTTATACACCGAGCATAACGCACGCAGCCCTCTGACAGATGCCATAGCTTTGCTGTGTTTGCTACCCATGCCTGATTCAGGGATGAATTCATATTGAAGCTATTAGGTGCCTCTCCATGGGCCAGGAATGTGTGCAATCTCCAGCAAGGAGAGCACCTAAGGAACATAATTCATCAGGTGAGTTGAGCTGAAGGGAAATGCACTCCAACATTGTGAATACTGTGTAGAAAAATGGGTGAAAATGAGGACAAATATGAATGCATTGGAGTCTCCGTGTGTGCATGACTGTCTTCTGAGAAGAAATTACCAGTGCGAAGGGGTTTTTCTTTTGATCAAAGCTCCAACTTCAGTCAGATTTGGTTTGGCTTGATTAATAAGTCCCCCTGTATGTATGTATTTTTCTTGCTTTTTTTAATATCTTTGTCATTCCCCAATTTTGAAACCCATTCCAAGAATAACACAATAGCATAACCAAAGTTTTGCTCACCCCCTCTTTTGTTTAGAGGAGGGGAGAGCCTATGTTATCAAGTCAAATCAAGTCAAGTAGGGTTTTATTGTAATTTCTACCATACACACAGTACATAGTAAACACGAAACAACATTCCTTCAGGGCCATTGTGCAACACAAGAGCAGAACAGAGAAGCACTGTACAAAACACAAGTGCAAACAGGCCAGAACACAAGAGTAACTATATAACAAGACAAGACAAGACAAATTGACAATGGCTACATTCAGGGTAAACACAGTATTGATTGGTACTGTATTCAGGCAGCAGAGATGTACAAAGGATGCAAAACAGAGTTCATATGTGCAACAAAAAGTAGGACATCAATAAATATGTGCGATTAGGATGGCAATAAATATAATTGGGCAGTTTGGGCAGATTAAATAACAGAGACAGAGAATGTCGTGTTTTATACAGAATGTTCAGTATAAAGAAAAGAGAATTTTAACTCAAAGAAGGGAAGAAACTGTTTCCCATTCTGGTAGTGGAGGCCCGTATGATACGTATGTTGTGTAGAGAGATGAGAATGGCTTACCTACAGGTAGTTTCAGTTTTGCCCTTGTAGCGCGAGGGGAGAGCTTATGCGAGGAAAGATGCGAGAGAGCGATTTACTCACACAGTTAATTTGTGAACGCTCTGAAAAGACAGAGTTAGACTCCCACCAGGAATCAACATTCAGAAACATGTAAAGTAAGGGAGTACTCACGTTTGAAGGTGATGACTGAGAGCTGGGCAATGGGACTCAATGTCAGAGCGAAGAGGAAGCTCCCACTTCCTGTTTATATACCATGATGCGTAATTCCCTTTGACCTTGATGCATCACGTGGCCATGCATGTGATTACGGAACCTTTTTCTAGATGGGAGGAGGGAAAAGAGAGTGTGTGAGGGGTGATTGGGATCGTCCACAATGCTGGTGGTTTTGCGGATGCAGTGTGTGAAGTACATTTCCGTGACAGAAGGGAGAGAGAATCCAATGATCTTCTCATCTGTTCTCACAACCCTCTGCAGGGTCTTGTGATCCTAAACATTGCAATCCCCGTACAAGACTGTGATGCAGCTGCAGAGAATGCTCTCTATGGTCCCTCTTTAAAGGGACAGTTCACTCAAAAATGAAAATTTGATGTTTATTTGCTTACCCCCAGGGCATCCAATATGTAGGT
>JBBMFX010055752.1:0-11032 GCA_037832545.1 Rhabdalestes septentrionalis
ATCTCACTAAATACTCTCTCACTGGGAACAGAGGCTGGGGTCCAGCACAAACAGCATGGGCCACGTGTTCCACAGCAACAATAATACTAGGCTGCCCGCAGAGATGCCCGTCTGTAAATTGGCGTAGAGCACTTGGATATCGGCCGATGCCGATATATTTTAAAAGTGCCAAATATCGGCCTGATGATGTATCGCTCGACCTCTACACTGTACCCCTCAACCAGAGGGGTGTTAAAAACAACCCGAGCAAAACCAGTGATGCATGTCTTTTTTTTATAACTAACTAGTCTCTTGCTGATATGCTCTTTCTGCTGTAAAATTTTAAGATGATTCACCCATCTGCTCTTAAATTTTATAAATAATAAGTACTCTGCCATCAATCAACCAATACAGGCACAATACACAATACAATTAATGAATGAACAAGAAGCTAGGTCAAATTCCAGCAACAACAACAAAAAAATCCTAACACAAATAAAAATTGTGTGATTGCTGGCCGATCCATAGGAGAGAATTTGAGAAACATATGATGCACCACAAACTGTAGCAATCTAAACAAAGCCTAGAGCTGGGATTGCATCTTTTTTTCCCCCTGCAACAGAAAGAGACTACAAACATTGACAGACCCTGATGAAGTGTGTGTGTGTGTGTGTGTGTGTGTGTGTGTGTGTGTGTGTGTAGAGCCTCCTGACCTCACTACTCCTGGCTTGTACTTGGCGAACCTCTCCTCAACCTCCTCTTCATGGTAGCGCTGGTTACTCTGACCGCTGCCTTGAGAAAACTCCTTTCTCTTGGCGCTGATTCGGGCCATGTCTTTGGGCTGGGAAAATGAAAAAGTGCACATTCCCAAACGCAATCAGTTCATCACACCTGGCAGGACTCGTTTAATACGCTGTTTTAGCATTTTATATAGAGGAGACGTACATACTTCTTTTCCCCACCATAATATATAAACTTATTCTGCACAACCTCAACTATTAAAATACTCACCTTCGGACAGTCTCGTAGTTGATGGCCCTCTTCTCCACAGTTGAAACAGCTTGGTTTAGGCCTGAAAGAGATTTCAGTTCAACATTCACATGGCATTTTATACACTAGTTCATGTACAAACTGCGGTCTATCTTAAATCAGGCTTCAGGTAAACAATAGCAAAAGCACTGAACAGCGTAGCCTTCACAATTCAGAGTGACAAGGCTTCTTAACCAACTGTTTTCTGTACCTTTTCTCCTTTATCTGCACCTCCTGTCCCTCCTCAGCAATCACCTGGCTGAACACCTGCTGATACCTTTGAGGGAATAGTTCAGGAAATCTAAGCATGTTAGCTATGATACGTACACACACAAATTTGAGATGCGTACCTAGCAAATCACTGCAGTTGTAAAAATGTAGTTTTTAAAATGAAAAGAAAGATTGGAAAGAAATGGAAAGAGAGATGATGCATTGTATGAAAAAGGAGAAAATCAAGTACGGTATTAGAAGGTGTTCTTAAAAGTTTTATAGTACTTGGCAGACGTTTTTGTTTGCTGTAAAAGGATGGAACCTCGCAATATTTAAATATGTATTATGTATTTTGTCTTGTCTCAAAAATGTAACTCTTATACAAATATTACACCCTAAATCTTCACTGGGGTTTTGTTTAAAATGTTCAAAATGATGGGTGGGTATTGTTCCGTATTGTTTGTATTAACTATTTATATATATATATATATATAAATTAATAAAACACCTTTTTACTCCCTTCCTTTAGCGTGCAGCTCTTTAGGAGCTGCCCATTAACATCAGATCTGCACCAAATGTAGCTTAAACAGCTGCTAAAAACATAATTATTCTCCTCTGCCTTCTTATAAATTTTTGCCCTTTTAATTTTCTTCAATGCATTCTTTTACTCCTTTTATCCTCTTCTTTATCTTGTTTTCTTCTATTCTTTTCCTATTTTTACTCATTCTTATTTTATTGTCCATTTCTGTAAAGTACATTGAATGACCTGTGTATGACAACGTGCTATATAAATAAACTTAAATTTTACCACTAAAGTACTAACTGTGCATTAACTTACTGTTTATTCAGCCATTCCATTAATGGCTTGGTGAAACTGTTGGAGAAAAGCGGTCTCAGACAAAAATGAGTGCATAGACGTCTTCACAGACTGGCTGTTTTTGATTAAACTGAGACCCACGTCCTTATTTTACAACAGACCTGAGCTTTAGTGTCTTTGAGCGGTTTAAGAGTCTATATGACTGATGCACTGCTTTGTTGGCCCAAAAAAAAAAAAAAAATCTAATTTTAGGCTCTGATAACCCTGAAATCCAAAACACACTGGATCTAAAAGGATGTTTTAGCGTTGGAATTCTGACAAAGAAATAATAATACAGGCTCTGACGGGAAGCCACGGCAAACTCTAGCTATAAAAAAACAAAAAGAAGAAGAAAAAACTTAAGAACAAGAGAACGCTTTCTGACACGGTCACACAAATCATCACAGACGTCTGTAGAGACCGTGTTCTAAAGGATACTTGGGTATTTCCCATCCCTGCGTCAGCTGGGGGTTTTCGTTGAGAAGAGGCTGGCCCAGTTTATCGAGGCAGAAGCTGGTGAAGTACAAAACACTCCCCACAATCTACAGACACAGAATACCGGAGGTCAGAAGTAGAATACTGGAGGGCTACCCAAAGCCCTCCAAACTAAAGAGTGATGAGGGGACACGAATAGAAATCGCACATCACGATAAGTAAAAAAAAATACTCACGCTAAAAGCCTCTCTGATTTGTTTTCCACCTGAAGGACCATTTGTTTTCTGGATCTCCTCCATAACAAAACTTGAGGTCTACATAACACAAGCAGACAAATTAACACCTGAAAAACTTTCTCTATAACTCAAACTTCACGTAGACCTGGTTGGTGTCTGATATTTGCCTCTTTAGTTTAGCACTGGAGGCTACAAGGCTAATGAAGTCCAACACCATGATGAACATCTCACATCAGCATTAAACCAAGTAGGAATTTGCATATTGTTGTTGTTTGAAGGAAACTATGAAAGAAAGTTTCATTAGTGGACTATTCCTCTGACTGTTAGAAGTCTCTTACAGTCTTTAAGCCTCTTCACTGAACACCTGTAGGTTAACACCTATTATTTCTTGCCCTAAATCAAATGAAATGAGTGTGATCTGACAGGGAGTATTAACTGAAGCTCTGCTAGCAGCTCTTTATTTGAGTCTGGGGTGTGTTTTCTCCATAAAGCACCCAGGTGTGTCACTCTGGATACGAGCTTATGCCAAATGCTGTAAATGTAACTTTGGTATATTATTTACAATTTACTATCTTGAGTTTGAATTTCTGTATTTAACCCATTCATGAAGTGAAACAGGGAGCTGCCACCAGTGTGGCATTCTTTAACTTTAACTCTCTGTACGTACATCTACAAAATAAAAAAGATTCCTTGTCTCTGACATGTGTCCTGCAGACTACAGCACAAATCTAAAGAAGCAAATTTCAGACACCAAACAATGAGAGTCTAAAGCTCTAGCGACATTAGTTTCACTGTAAATATCTAACATGTAAATTATAGCTTCCATTAATACAAGAGATTTCTGATGTGCAGCAAAGTCTCCTGATACTTTGTTGTGATACGTGCAGCCCCTAATCTCCCCACCTGTGGGCTGGCATATGAAGCGGAGCCCTGTTGGTCATTGCTCTTTTCTTGCTGGTGTTTTTGAATGAGACCAAACACGTGATCTTCGATTTCCTGCCGGTGTTCCCTGGACGGAAATGAACGCAAGGACTTAGTGATGAAGAAATATTGAAAGCACATCACGGTTAAAACAACAAGCTGAGCTCAAAACCGTAGACCTACTTTGAGATGCAGTTGTTCCCAAAAAGAATTTGGCAGAGCGGTCCATCGACTTTTGAATTTTTAACAGTTATTCCCCTGCAATAAAGTAAAGCAAGGACACATTCAAACAAATGTTACACAATAAAACAATTTCGTCTTTAAGGCGCTGCCATTAAGTGCATTAGCAGGCCAACTTACACAGGCCGACTCAAAAACTTCAACTTTCGCCTCAGATCCTCATGTGGACTAGTAGTTAAGGGGTGGAAAGAATAAATTGAGTGGCATGCCTGTGGGTTAAAAACGTTAGTGCCTCTTACTTCCTTTCAATTTAGACTCAGCCCGACCAGAACTGTGACATTATATCCAGTAACAGAAGTGAATATATCAAAAGTATTGGGACACATAAGCACTTCAACACAGAGAGTTGAATGGACCACCTGTTATATTTCCTTGCATGTCCATATCTGATCACTTGTGATGGGCCCTGTTGTGTTTGGTGGGGAGAGTACAGGTCAGACTACTCAAAGGTGAGTTGGTTCATTTGTGTTTAGAGGACTGGGTGGGATATGAGATGCCAGTTGTGGGCAGAGTTTGAGAGTGTCAAATCAGTGGCTCATAGAACTGACCCATTTGGAGTAAATCTCTCATTGTAATTGACTGGCCAACATTGCATCTGCTATTTAAAGTGCAGGCCAAATCACATGTGACTTGTACAAAACTTCTTAATATCTTCATCATTTCAACTTACAAAATGAAAAATTGCAAAGTGACTTAATTAGAGCAGTTTTTGACAGCTACAACAGCATTTTAGGATCACTTCACAAGTTATCATTCAGTCATATTTGCTGATATAATTTAGTCTTTTAAACAGACGTTAGATGCATCTGATAAAGAGGACAGAAAGCCGACACAGTGGTTCGAAAAAAATGCAGCTGTGCTGCTGCAAGACCCACTTGTACATAAGCGTCACCAGCTTGCTGAAAATAATCCACCACCTAAATGACACCTGTTCTCTGGTGGTCCAGTGGGGCTCCTGGGCATTGATCAGTGAGGCTGAAAGATGGGCTACAGTCTTGTACATGATCAGTGGAGAAAATTGGACAGTGTGTGTAGATATCAGGCAGGCGGATCTACTGAGAGATCAGTGGAGGACCATACCAAAGCTTAAATGAATTTTAAAAATCACTCACAGGTTGCATTTTGGTGAAAATGAAACAGAAAGTCAATGAAAAGTAGCCTAGCTAATTAGCCAGCTAGCAAGTTACTGTTGGGCACCACTTACGAGGATGTTTTTGTAAAAATAACAAATAGAATTACTATAGTTGCTGGTGCCGATAAGCAGCTCATGACTAAAGCGTACATTTGAATAAATGATTTACGGTGAATAATTTCAAATTATAAATTAATAAATTAGCTGGCTAGCTATATTTAGCATAACAATGCTAACCCAGCAGGACCCTTACTGGGCTGTGCAGCACGAAGTAAAAGAGGTGAGTTGGCTCAAGAACAAACAGTAACAGGATCAAAATGACCATGATGTAGTGGAATGAGGGAACAAACAAAAACGTAAAACGGAGTCTGTAAACGGCAGCGGTGAGGTTAGCGAGAGGCTCTCAGGGCTGTGTGAAGGATATTCTCTGTTTTCAGACGGTCCACTGTCTCCTCACACTCCTCCAGTCTTTCTTTGAGCTCCCGGACACCGTCCGCATCTCCCTCTTCCTCCTCCGTAAACCTGATGTGCCTCGAAACCGGAGGATCCGCGTCCAGCTGCTCAAACAGCTCGCTGTCCCCAAAGTCCACCTCCATGTTGTCGTTCCTGTGAGAGCGAGATCAATACGAAAGGTGATACGAAAGCTGGCGGGCGCGATGATTGGCTGAGACGCCTTGCGTCACTGGCTCCTCGCTATTGGTCACCTACGACCACCATTGGTTCTCTACCGCACTGCTGTGGCTTGAATAGGGATACACATCCTAATTTCTGTATTCTGGTGGCACCTTTTGTCCAGTGATGGACGCATGGTTTCATACACCTGGTGAGAACCTGTATACTGGACTAAAGTACTGGGACAGCAATGTTGTTCAGGGTTTACAACTTTTTGATCAAGTTTTTCTGTTCCAGTATGACTGTGCCCCAATGCACAAAGCAAGCTCCATAAATACGTGGCTGGATGAGTTCTGTGTGGAAAAGCTTGACTGGCCTGCAGAGAAACTCTGACCCCAACCCGATCCAGCATCAGTTTGTACAAAATCTTATGATCACAGGGGCCACTCCTAAAGCCCTAGATTCTAGACCACTAGGGGCTTTCGGTATGTAGTTTACTACCTATGTAGGGGCCTGTAGTATTTAGCACACTATCTATATAGGGGCCTGTCGTCTGTACTTCACTACCTATGTAAGGGCCTGTAATATGTCGTTTACTACCTATGTAGGGGCTGTAGTGTTTAGTGCACTACCTATGTAGGGGCCTGTAGTATGTAGTGCACTACCTATGTAGGGGCCTGTAGAATGGGATTTACTACTTATGTTGGGGTCTGTAGTATAGTTTACTACCTATGTAGGGCCCTATACTATGTAGTGCACTACCCAGTGCTTGAAGTGGGCCAGAATGCAGCGGAACGCAGTTCCGGAACTTCTGTATTTTCATCTTTTGGGTTCCGCCACTTTTTTCTGCATTCCGGTACTTACTGAAACTGATCCGATGCAGCCACAGTGGCCCGAGAATATATCCGAAAATTAGAGTTCCTGCACTTATTTTTTCCCACTTCAAGCTTTGGCACTATCTATGTAGTGGCCTGTAGTATGTAGTGCACTACATATGTAGGGGCATGTATTATGTAGTGCATTACCTGTGTAGGGGCCTGTAAGCATGAATTGCACTACCTATGATGGGGCCTGTACAGTGGTGCCTTGACTTAGGAGTTTAATTCGTTCTGTGATTGATCACTCAAATTACTCATATGTCAAATTTCCCTATTGAAATGAATTCAATTGCCATGAATCTTTTCTGGACCTCCAAAAACATTGACTTTTCTGTCACATGTTTTTAAATAAGAAAAATGTGCTTATAAATAACGAATATTGTATAAAAACACAATACAACAGAATGTACTCCAGTAGACTGGTTTTATTAAGTATAATGTACAGCATTTGCCTTGGAGATCATATGACTTAAAAATGCTTCAGCTGCTATAATTCTAGCAAAAGTTTTGAGGTAATCCTCAGCTGCCTTCATATCCGCACTACCTGCCTCACCACGTCTGCCAACCGAGTGAATGCCAGACCTATTTTTTTATTTCTTGAACCAGCCCGACTGGATTTAAACGGCTCGCCCGATGCCTCGTTCGCCGAAGTGGTGGGGTCTACTGCAGCAAATCGGCATAAACAGCTCGAGGCTTCTCGCAGATTATATCTTCCATCTCTTGTGAGCTGCCTTTCCGTCAACCACACCATCAGAAGCTCCTCTATGTTTTCATGGATAGATGTCCGCTGTATAGAAAATATTTTTA
This sequence comes from Rhabdalestes septentrionalis, assembly GCA_037832545.1. Lineage (NCBI taxonomy): Eukaryota > Metazoa > Chordata > Actinopteri > Characiformes > Alestidae > Rhabdalestes > Rhabdalestes septentrionalis. The sequence continues at coordinate 7,336 of JBBMFX010055752.1, forward strand.
TGACCTTGGCTGGCGTTATAGCATTTATTGTCTCCTTTTTTTTTTTTAATTCATTACATATTGTCTGCTTCTTCTCGGCACTGTCCTTCGCATTCATTTTCTTTGGACACATGGATAGATAAACAAACCTTTGCAAAATAACTGCAAGCACAACAGCTCGTAACCCGAATTTTTGCTCTCAACTCACATAAAAAAACTGCTGAGAGACGACATGTATCTCGAAAAACATGTAAGTTGAGACACTCATAATTCAAGGCACCACTGCATTATGTAGTGCACTACATATTTAGGGACCTGTAGTATGTAGTGTACTACCTCAGTAGGGGAATCATATTGATTAATGCCCTGTTCCTAAAAAAAAATCATGCTTGTTCATAGCAGTGGTGATGGTCTAAATACTACCCCACAGGAAGTTCGTAGCTGAAATAAAGACAGAAAATTATGCTGATTAATTCCTCAAATGTTGGTTTTTTTATATAATGTTGAGAGAAACTTTTAGAGTAAAATTACTTTAAATGAAATCAACGCAGGGCCAAGAGGAGCAAAATATCCAAAGAATGATTATTTAGGTTTTCCACTATTGTAGTTTTATTAACATGACAAACAAAACACATAGGTTCACTGATCAATTTTGTATTTTATATAAAATAGCCTGTGTTTGCCCGCACTGTTCATAAATATGGCATTATCAAAACTACATTAAACCCACTTAAAAAAACACCATTTCCCGTCATTCTGCGGGCTTCCTTCGAAGAAGCAATTACGCATGCGCGAAACGCCGTAGGCGCCGCTCTGGTTGTCATGTGTGTTAGTTTTGACGTTTTATTCAGATTTACATCGCTTTTAGAACCAGACCAGCTGCTTTCTTAAGCCTTTTTAATTGAGATCTCGACAGAGTGCGTTTTAGAATCAGTGAAGTTACTTTACTGAACGTCTTGCTCAGCTTGTTCCGGAGAGCGAAAATTAGAAACAGTAGACAGGGGAACCAGGTGGTGCCTCATAAACCCCAGGATGAAGTTCAACATTGTGCAGCACTACAACAATCCCAGGATGTGATTTGAAGTGACTCCATTCCTCAGAGAACGGGTGGCGCTGAAGAAGTAAAGCTGGAGGCTTCGTGCATGGTCTCAAACACCAGGTCAGTACCTGTATACACTTTGTGAACAAAAGTATAGGGACATCCTTGTTGTTTAGGGTCTGGGCTAGGCCCCTTAAATCCAGTGAGGGACAGTCTTAATGATTCTGCACACCAAGACATTTTGGACAACGCCATGCTTCCAACATTGTGGACACAGTTTGGGGAAAACCTTTTCTATTCCAGCATGACTGCGTCCAAGTGCACAAAGCGAGCTCCATAAAGAAATGGCTGGATGAGTTCGGTGTGGAAGTACTTTGCTGACCCACGCAGAGCCCTGACCTCAATCACATCCAACAACATCTGCGTCTTACCTAAATGATCTACCAAATAAATGCACACAAATTCCCACAGAAACTGCAAAACCATTCCAAGAACAATGGAAGCTCTTAGATCTTCAATGTGGGGACAAACGCTTTTAAAAACAATGTATTTAGTTGCAGTGTCTTTAAACTGGTTTGTATAATGGTCAGGGGTCCCAATACGTTTGTTCACATAGTGAATCAGTATTTTGTGCTGAGGCCTTTTCAGGGGACATATCAGTGTAAATAGAAAGTGGATTGATTAGGGGGCAGTAGTTCTAGGTTCAATTATATAAATGGAGGCCAGGATTTATTGGGCCCTACATAAAGATTTTAAGACAAATATACCCCCTCAAAATGGCCTGGTGTTTGTTGATCTCCCTTTTACTTATAATGCATGATTCTGTTATTATTCATCCATTTTCTGTAACCACTTCATCCTTAGTAGTGCGTGCACTCTAGGCAGGGACTCCAGTCCACTGCAGGTCACGTATGTGCACAAATACTCACACTACAGTCAGTTTACACACACACATCTTGGGATTGTGGTAGAAACTGGAATCCCCAGAGGAAACCCACGCCACAACCAGGAGAACATGCAAACTCCCCGCACACAAGGACAGATTCGAACCCCTAACCCTGGAAATGTGAGGCAACAGCGTTACCCACTGCATCATCACAGGGCCACTGGTTCTTCCTAATATCTGTGCATGCCTGCTGTGGACTTGTTTGCATATGTAGAGCAGTTGTATTGTGTATGTATGTGTGTGTGTGTGTGTATATATATATATGTAATATATATGTATATATGTAATACTCATACATACACATAGACTAAATTTTTCCAACACCATACCAACTTAAGTGTATAATGTTTGTTTTTCGCCTCCATCCCATAAGTATTGTTATATATCATCATGTTTAAGTTGTGTAATTTTACATTTTCTGTGTAGGATCCCGTCAAAATCATGAGTGTCTCAGTAATTGACCTGCCGCACTGGGAAAGTGGACATAGGAGGATACGATTCTTATACCTTGCTGGCGATAATTCCTTTAAAGTTACCAAACAGAATGTAAATGAGGTAAGTGGGAACTGTTTTTTGGTTGTTTTTTTCTCATGTGAATGTAGATATAAAAAAATTGCACAAAATCAACCCTGATGCTGATAAGAGACAGTTGTGTTCATTATAAAATAGACATGATCAAGTAGTTTCTACAAGATGCCATAAGGGTTATTTTAGACTTACGTATGGTTTTAATTTTAAGGTGAAAGACCCCCGTCATGTCAGTTTTGTAATATGGCCTTGTCAGTGAAACACATTTGACGTTTAACGATTAACAGCCGAAGTCTTCTGGAAGATTTTTTTAATAAGGTACCACCACAAAAATCATATTTCGATCAAATAATGTACATTATTTATTTAGTTAATTTAAGTCTCTTGTTTTCAAATAATTGGTTACTATACCTTTTTGCCATGACATAACCATTGATGTCGATATGGAATAAACTACTACGGCAAGTCACTTTGAATAAAAATTATGTGCTGAACCCTCTCGTAATATACCCTGAATATACATCAAGTGTGCATTAATTTGTAAAACCAAGCCTTTAATTTGACCATAATATTAGACTTAAGGCATGAGTGTGAAACACCTTAATAATAAATTTAAGGCTTTAATTCAGGAGGTTCTAGAATTTAAGAGGCTGATTAGAAAAAGTGGAAAATTCAGTAGTTTTACCCCTAAATCGGCATCTGACTTTTCCCCCTTAATTTCCTGTTTGGCACATGAAGGTCAAAATTAAGGTAATTTGGTTATTAATAGTGAGTGCTAGTACCGGCAGACAAATGAATTTAAGGATTTGATACTTTGATTTCGTCAGGAGCGGATGATCCCCCTCTTTCTCGGAGCAGACCTCTTTTCAAACACAGACGTTCGCACTGAGAACCATCCCAGATACCATGCAAAATTCGCCAAAAAGGGACTGGCAACCAAACTGGTTTTCTCCTCAGGTAAAGTGGCATTTGGCAGACACTCTAACCCAGAACAACATATTGTGATGAGGACAGTCTTACAGTTGTTAGTCACAGGGAAAGTCTTACAGTCTTAAGTCAGAGGGACCGTCATACTCTCATTAGTTACAGGGACAGTCTTACAGTCATTAGTTACAGAGACAGTCTTATAGTCATTAGTTACAGAGACAGTCTTACAGTCATTAGTTACAGGGACAGTCTTACAGTCATTAGTTACAGGGACAGTC
>JBBMFX010055772.1:0-11031 GCA_037832545.1 Rhabdalestes septentrionalis
TATGTATATATATACTTATGGGATCAAACAGTTAACGAGTACATTTAAAGTTAAAGGACAGGTTCGGATATGCCATCACCACAAAACAAGTTACTAAGATTCACCTCACACACCCTATCTTCTTTCCATGTTTTATTTCATATTTGTCCATTTAACAATGAGGAATATTCAAAAATATCCCAAGTAATATTTTCATTCAAAAGACAGTCCAAAAGCCATTGAGTATAAGTGCAAATCCCAAAGCCATCGAGTATAAGCAGTACAAACGAGCTATAAATCTGATATAGGTTTTTTAGATTTAATTTGTTTAGACAAGACCGTTCAGTAACTAAACAATCGCTTTGAGCCACGAAAAACAGTGAAACTACCACAAATTATTTTTGCATCTCACAGTCCTTTACTTGTTAGACGCTCTTGTTGGCTTCTGCATTACCCTCACTTAGCTCCCGTCTGTAAACACAATCATCTCTCTCTCATTCTGGCTCTGTCTCAGCCTCTCTTTGTCTCAGTCCTCCAAGAAAGCACAGCGAGCTTCCCAACGTCCAGACATTACGTTACAGCTCTATTAGATGTTGTCTATCTGGTTGATGTGGAGGGTAGCACACAGCAGAGGCATTCAGACTGACCAGTCGGGTGATGTGTAGGCTGGAACTGGAGACATGACGGTAAATCTACTGCCATTGTACCACATCTTCCTATGCAAAAATGAGAACACACTGGATTATGTTCTCATTTTATTTTTATGGGTAAGTTTATATGAGTATTAATAGTATATATTAGTCCTGTAGTCCCATAGTCATATTGACCCTCAGGAATTATGATTTCATACTATTTCTGAGATAATCCAAACTGTGGGCTACTATTGCAATTACTCACCCCCTGACGTAATTCATCTAAACGGAAGCATATTGTTATTAAAGCAACAACATAAAAACAAAAACAATTTTGTCTGTTGCCTCTCATGTACATTAAATATATTATCCATTTGTGAATCGCGTACAGGATCATGTAGAGTCTCATAGGGTTTTTTTCCCCAAAGCTTTGGCACAGTCCAGATGCCACCAATGAGATTGTCGGCCCAGCTAACCAAGGACGGAGGTAGGGAGGGGTCAGCAGGAGGGCATTGGCTCAAAGAGAAGCTGATGTTTCAAAACAGAGGTGTTAGCCATCCTTCTAATTCAAACAGCACTGATAGGTAAGCAAGCTTAGGGCTGATTTTATGGCATTACTATTTGGCTATATGGCATTACGATTTTAACAGTTTTGAGAGGGTTTCCTTAAACAATGAGGGGTACACCTCTCCTACTCACAGACAAAGCCTGTACCAACATAGAGACTATCATTTACTAACAGAGGGGTTAGGAGGAGAGGATGAAATTAACTTGCTTTTCAGGGTAAACACAGTATTGTTTTGTGTTGTTGTCACATATTTCATGTGTTGTTAAGAACAACAGTTTTATACCGTCACATATACCATAATAATATGTAGATATCAGTTTACGCCATGAAATAACACAGGAAAGTACAGAAATGGGTTACCTTGTGATAAAATCACAATTGTTGGTGAGCAGTACAAACTTTATTCTACTTTTACTCATGTACATACATTCAAGTTCAGTGCTACTACCTGCCCTTGGACTAAGTCCAGAATGTATCAGGAAATCAAACTGCAAGGGCCCATATGTGCCGACATAATGGACACACTCAAATCTACAGCGCCCTGTGTCCTTCAAGCTGGGCACACATGCAAAGCCTGCTGTCACTTCTTATCAAATGACACTTTCAAGGACTTTTACAATTACTATGTCTTTCAAGTCACAGAGAGCACAGAGATTTCATAAACATTTCTTTGCTTGCAGCTTATACAGTACTGCACAGTAAAAGCCCATTTCAGAGAGCATATATCAAACAGCGACATTGTACATACTGAACTCATTTTACCTAGTAAAGGAACTGGGATTTGCAAAGAAATGCAAGTGGAGGCTTCATGTCCCTCTCTCATTTTTACCTATTCCTGGATTAAACCGGTTTAAGCAGTCCTTCAAACATTAAATTAGTAGATTTATGATGGATGGACAGAAAACAACCATAAAATTATCCAATGCCATCAACAAGTACTCAAAGCGTTCATAATTCTAGACTACACACACACACACAGACACACAAAGTGTGTAACAAATAAATAAATATCTCTGTAATTATTTTGCAGTGCACAGATAAAATACATAGGTTGTATGTATATTTCACTGTATTTTTATCAATAAATTGGTTAGAACAAGTTTTTACATCCTTACTCCATGCACTCCAGACATTCTGTGGATAAATTCCAGGTACTACATGGTAAACTCTTCCTGGAGCTTTGGAGAATTTAAAGATAACATATTGACCGAATTCATATCCAGATAAATAGCTTACATATAAGCTATTTATATACAGATAATATATAATTCCTAAGGAGCTTAAGATTTTTGCTCAGTACTATATGTATTCACTGCCTCTGCATATGTATGTATGGATGAATATACATGTATATATATATATTTTTTTTTGTTTGTTTGTTTGTTTTACTCGTTTTACTTTTACATTTTTCCCTTGTTGAATATTTGTCAATAGTCTTGATTATTTATCCCCTCTGGTTAATATCTTTTATATCTTTATGCTGGAACCAACAAAAATAAGTTGTCTTTGCAGAATTGCTGGCTAAATCAGGGGCGAATCAAGCTTTCCAAAAGTGGGGTGGTTCTGAGATAGGGATGCCAAGTTAGAAATACAATTTAATCAATTTAATTCAATATAATCTGACAAAAGTGGGGGGATGGAATCATATTTAAGCAAAAGTGGGGGTGTTGAATCCCCCCCACCCCCCCTGTGTGCTACGCCCCTGGGCTAAAGAAATCTAATTCTGATTCTTGACTCATCAAACTATGAAATCAAAACAACATCAGTGCCTCTGTAACTAAATAAACATGCAGAGTTCATGTTTTTACAGCAGTAGTGAAAATAGGTAAATTGACACATTTCTGAACTCCAAACAGATAACAAAAGGATTATTTTGTGTGTGTGTGTGTGTATGTGTGTTTGAGGTATTAGCAGAGGGTCTAACCCAAATACACTTTTGAGTCTCTGCTTGTATAATAGCAGGAGAAAACAAGTGGGGGGAAAGTGAGCATTTCATTGGAACAGAATAGACCCCACTGCTGTAGCACTAATATGGAGCCTTTATTTGATCGGTGCATGATATGTGACATCACAGCAACAGATTACAAGACACAACCCTGCTTGAAACAAACATTTAAACCTTTTTTGTTTGATGGCCCAAGACACAACCTATTCAAATGTATGCATGGGAATAGACACCTCAGCAACATAGCACTTATTTTCTCTAGCTCTGGTGTCCTAAGTAACACCAAAAAGCTTAGTATTTTAAACATTAAGAGAATACTTCAATGTCTCAAAAAAACCTTAATCTCCCTGAAAATGCACTTTCAGTAGACATTTTATGGGGAAGTCTTATTTTTGCTAAACAGTTTTATAAATTATTTAGTGAAAAACATTTGTAAATTATGGTGTAAACCTATTAAATGTTTTCTTTCAGAGTTAGGACAAAATTTCCAAAGAAATACATTTGTGTCAAAGTGTTTCTAACATTGGACTGAACTTCGGACTAGCATTCATAAGACATCCCATCTCTGTAAATCATTATGGTTTTTAATTTGTATTCCACTGGTACATTCAGATGTATATGCGAATTTAACAGAAACCTAAATAGCCGTATTTTGTAAGTGATTTTCTAGTGAATGAGTTTTCTGTTGTTTTCCAAGCACAAGGATTTTAATGTCACTCTGTGGTAATCAACCACACACTTCAGATATTTCAGGCAGAGATCAAGTTAAAAATAATGTTGGAGAATTTCTTATGGAGGGAGGCCTATTAAACCGGTATTAACTAGTGATGCTTATGTTAAATATATTTTTATACATAAAAATAATGTGATTACACCCAATGGTCAATAACTAGCTCAGTTTAGTAGAAACTGGTCAATACAGTCTGCGGGCCAAGGCTCCCTGCTGTGTTACACTGGAGCGGAGAGCCACCTGCTGGGGATGGAGGCTTGGGAGACCCCATGTTTTGGAAGATATACAGTACATGCATTAATCTAGAGACGTCTGAAAACGTGTTATTGAAGCACCTTTTACGACTCTGCATCAGGTTAATCTCATTAAGTTGCGTGGTGCAAACACATGCAGGAAATAAATTAATCTCTGCTTGTTTATCCGGGTCTCATTGGCTCCTCTCTGGGAAGGTCTGCAACAAGGTTTAATTAATCTGTTTTAATTTGGTGTTTCTAGACTTAATATTTCAGGGCACACCTGTGCCAGGACCTGTGCAACTCTCAGCTCATGCTGTCCAATGACAACATTTTTTAAACCTAAAATGAAAATGTGTTGATTTTTACCGTTTCCAACTTCCCTTCCCTGGACTTTGATATGGACATTAGAGATACACACTCTTAGTCCCAAGAGTGAAATACATTAAAGTGTAAACTGCTCAACAGCAAGAAAAAACGCTCAACATAAAAAACCTCAAAAACAAAAGACAAGGGCAACAATCAGATGCAAAAAATAAGTAACTAAATAAATAAAATTCAAGTGCAAATATTCTGTTGAAAGAAAAAAAATGGTTCCTGAGATGAAAAGGAAAAGACAGAAAGAAGGAAAGAAAGAAAAAGTAAGTAAAAATCAAAGAAAGAAAGAATGCAAGGAAGATAAAGTAAGTAAGTAGACAAGAAAGAAAGAAAGAAAGAAAGAAAGAAGGAACAAAAGAAAGAAAGAAAGAAAGAAAGAAAGAAAGAAAGAAAGAAAGAAAGAAAGAAAGAAAGAAAGAAAAGAAAGATAGGAGTTAAATGTTGGAATATGGACTTTTTATGCTACGTTTTACAGCAAAACTTTATCAAAGAACACAAAACCCTCAGGGGAATTTATTTTAATGCCCTCTAAAAGATGTTCTTTCCGTCATTAGGCGTCTCTCTCCTGGGTGTTCAGAATGCATTTCTGAACCTGTTGGACTCATCCGGCGTCAAACTGGAGCGAGAGCATGGACTCCTGCACTGCGCATGCGCATATCCAGGCAGGTTCTGTTGTGGATAAATGTGTTTCAACTTCTCCTCAACGAGCCCAACACTAAGATCACAGCAATCAGATAAACGTACTGTGTGGGGAAAACGCCTAACAGACTTCTGTCAATTCCAACCGAGCTCTCTACACTTTTGGGGACAAAAATAAATATGACAACTCAGTAGTAGTGAGTTTGTTTGAAATATGTGAAATGGTCTTTCAAACTAAACGAACCACACGAGTTGCTGCTTAGACTCCTCTCTTTCTTTCCAAACACGACATCTGCGAGAAAGGGGATGCCAAAATAAAATACTAAGCAAGTCATCAAATCCCCAAGCAACTCACAGTCGCCTAAATTGGAGTGGCAAGAGCGACGGAAATAAGTGGAAATTATTTAGCTCCTTTATAACGAATATGCACAAGATATTTACACTTCCAATGAAAAGTGACACCCTGTCAGCATTCTTTATAAATGTGTTTAAACTTTGAGTGCTGTTATGATTAGCTTCTTGAGGGGTCGTGCAAACACTCATTTATATTTGTTTAGAAAAAAGGACTGAATGGATCTGACATCTGTTCCCCACTAACAGAGCGTCCGAACACCTTCAATCCTGCAGAGAAAATTTCCAGCCTGCTCGGAGCTGAGAGAGAAGTGTGTCACGAACAGTGAATATGAATGAGGCTGAATATTAGGCTAGCACTTACTAGCCGTCTAAAAATACATGTAGATTTTTAAAAGCCATTTCATCAAATTGAAAATGCAAATGCTCTACCTTCAGCTCGCGCTGCGTGTGTGCGTGTTTGTGAATTTTTTTCTCTAGTATGTGAAGAAGGTCCCCTTACAGCTGGCCTGTAAATGAACCACTTTGAAGAACGTTAATACGTCATATTAGCAGAAAAGGTCTGCATGTTTCTAAGAGGAATGCTTTCAGGGTGCACTGAGAGAAATGAAATATTTTGGTGGGACCTTGGATCGTAAACTCTATGCTGCCATTCTAAAAACCTCAAATAAATTGGTAAAAATAATCAAAAGTAAAGAAAAAAATAGTACATCTATTTGCGATTTTGACATTTCTTCTCCGCGTTTAAACGTCCCAAAACGTTCCTAACGATAAAAAATGTTTTTTCAAGGTCTAACGTGCAAATAAATGTGATTTATGCAAAACATCAGTCTCTTTCACGAACTTTTCTAGAGTTTAAAAATCCTTCTAAAAGTAAAAAATCATTTTTAAGTATTTTAAAATATTAAAACGAAGATTTTTTCATGAAACGTGGGATTTAATTCAGAAACATGTATGGCCGTGTTAGGTATTTAGCTGCCAGTTAATTACATATAAAAAATAAATAGAATAAAAGAAGCACGTGGTAACCTCGGCGCGCATTTAGGTCAAAGGGCAAGGGGTTAGTTCACATGGTCTAAATTAGTTCACACCACAAGCCAAACAGACGCATTTTGGGTTCGTTTCTAGCGTTCATTTGAATGAAACGAAATTGTGTGGGGGTTTTTTTTCTTTTTGCGCAAGATTCAAGCCAAAATGAACTGTTCGTTTACGTCACCAAACATATAATTATTTTAAAAATAAAATAATTGTTCCCGCTTATATGATAGCTGAAATAACATATAGCAGCAAAAATGTGACACTGGTCCATAATTACCTATAAAGCATTTATAATAAAAACAGGTGCTTTCTCTGTTTGTACTCTAATAAACGCATCAAAATATTTGTTTAAATAAACATCTAATTTACAAACAATCGAACTTTTAAAATCAAAATCTCTACGTGCTTGCTTAAATTATAGGTTAGAGTTTATACCGGTGCCTTACAAAATTCGTTCAGTGAAAAACTAAAAACTAATTTGATGAAAAGTGATTTTTCTTGAATTCGAAAACGTACTTGGGTATAGTAAAACCGAATTTCTGATGCTTGCATTTAATTTTGGTAAATTAATGTATTATCAAAACAATTCACCAGTAGCTTAAATGGGGAGGTTCTTAGAATAAATGAAAATCAGTGTAAAGTCAAGCTAGCCGTTTCAGCACCCAGGACAGCGGAGTTAGCTACGAAAACTTTTTAATGCTGCGATTTAAAGAACAATGCGAGAGGAACGCATAGAAAAACCTCATGTGATCTGCTGGGGTCTCACTAGCAGAGCCACGTGCTGTTAAGATTTGCCTCTAAACAAAATTGAGTACGTTGTTCGTTGCATTTTGGTTGAGTTTAGAAAAAATACACTTACTTAATACCTTCGTCTTTTCACGTGATACGAAGCCAATTTCATGATTTACGTCAGGTATTCGTTCCTATTTTCAGCTTCTTTTGCGATTAATCGACGATTAGTCGTACGAGTACAAATCCAATTTGGGGTTTCTGACGTGGATTAAATATTTAGGAGAGAAACTTCTGCCTTATTTGTAGTCGTCAGGAGATCACTTATGTAAATGTTCCTAGGTTTGGTTCATTATACAGTCAGCCTTCTCTTGACTGATTATATACTTTATTCCGAAACGCCTCGGCGCCCAAGGCTGAATTGAGACTGGTGATGACCAAGTTTTGTCAACACATTAGATAGCTTTAAAAAAAAAAAAATATTCAACGCAGCCGACGTGTGTAGAATTCAAATATAATGCCATGAACTACTGATTAAAATAGCTTACAAGGCGTGGCTGTTGGTAGCATCATTTATGTATTTGTTTTTGTATGATCTACCAATTAAGACATGGACACGTCAGGTATTTTAATTTACCAATCATATGGCCCCATCCTACAGTCTAACATTTAGTTGTATCACGTTTAATCTGGAGAAACTTGCTTAGAACATTTATTCATACCTCCCTGTTCTAATCTACGAACAGAATCAGACCTGAAGAAATCTTTCATCACTCGACTCTTAACGCACCTGCACCACTGTAGATAGAAATATAAACTGCGAAATCGACCCTGCATATTTCTGAGGGAACTCCATGAAATCCATTCAGGCAACACCTTTACTTTTTTATTTTTTTCTGACAGAGCTCGGCACGCATACACCTTCAATTATCCATGTGTGCTCAGTTTTTACTCTGTCGTCTTGTTTTCATGACACCAGGTTCTTAAACATTACATTATTTATAAGGATAGTGTCCGGTATTTTTATTTATTGATGCTTCATTAATATGCCTATATGCTGTCGAATAATATATAAAGGTGATCTATTATTGAGTGATTTGACCTTTATCGGCCTTTATAATCACAATATAGGCTACTTTTAGGCTGATGTCCTAAATGTTTGTGTCCAAAGAGAAACAAAATATCTAGTGGTGCACTTAGTTATTAAGCTGAGTCTGTAGCTGTGAGCAAATTGCGAATTCTCGCGTGAAAACATGACCGCTGATTATCTGGATTCGGCTAAAATGGCTCATCAACTTTCGGACAGCGAGCAACTGATGACCGGGAGCATGAAGGGACAGCCTGCTAACTTTGTATGTGGCCAGCTTTTCACAAATGCTCCTTCATCTACGTTTATTGGTGAGCCATGAAGCCATAAACACTGCAATACTTAAAATAATGTCGTTGCACACAAACCGACCAGAACACACACACACACACACACACACAAACGCACACACACACCAGGCAGTCTAACTCCAACAAACAAAACCAAAGCTGAGTGTGTGGGTTCAGCCTCAGCTGTACGCGACTGAATGAGGAGGCATGACGCTCATGGGCCTTTAACTGAATTCTGACTCAGTTCAGGTCAAACCGGAGTGAAACTCTTTAAATCAGATCGTGCGTGTTTATACTTTTATGTGCTCGGGGAGGATTTTCATATCAATGCTCCAATGTAATACAGAGAGACACGTGTGTCAATTACTATGAAATATAACTAAATACAGACCACTTGTGGACATGAAGGATGTAGAAAGAAAGAAAGAAAGAAAGAAAGAAAGAAAGAAAGAAAGAAAGAAAGTACACGGAATGAAAGAAGAAAGAAAACGATAGAAGAAAAAGAGAGAAGGAAAAACAAAACGTAAGAAATAACAGTAGGAAATTAAGAAATCATACAAGCAAGGGAGAAAAAAGAAAATGAAAAGTATTAAGAAAGAAAGGATAAACACGAAAGAAAAGGTAAACAGAAATCAAACAAGCCCGAAAGAAAGTAGGAAAGCACTGGGGTATATAAGCACGTGGCTGGTGCACTTTCACCGAAGTCGTTTCTATTGTTTTTTTTGGGGGGGGGGTACTTGATGCAGGGATACGTGGCGAGTCTATTTTCCTCGCGCTCAATGTGTAAGCTCACCTGAGTCTCGGACAGGTTGAGTTGTCTGGCCAGTTCGGTTCTCTCACGTCCCACCACGTACTGGCATCTCTGAAACTCGAGCTCGAGCCGGTACAGCTGCTCCGCCGTGAAGGATGTTCGAGTGCGTTTGGGCCGGTCGAGGTCCAACCCTTTGGGCAGGACAATCTCACGGATGGTGCCTTTGGCATCTGGGGGAGGATATAAGATAAGATAAGATAACCCAAATTTTGACTTATTTCTCAGCTCTTATTTATATTTGAACAAGAAGTGACACGTCCAATATCACTCATAACCTTCTCAATAATCAATATATAAGCCTTTTTTGCTATTACATCAAACACCGCCTATAATTGTTTTTTGCATGTTTCCACTGGTATTTTTCCATAGACTGTGACAGTGCAAAAGGCATGACTAATATTGGACATGCCAGTTTTTGTTCACGTGTAAATAAAAGCTAAGAAATATTTTTCCACAATTATGTATGTATAAATCTATATAAGTATATTTATGTATTTGCTCACATAGGTAGAAATACATAAATCAAATAGTACATTCATTAATTAATGTAGTAAAATAAAATAAAAAATACACGATAACGCGAGTTATCAAGTCACACCAACGCCAGCCTTTTTCATGATTAGATATAGAGATCAGGCCTAGGTTGAAATCATGACCGAAACCGAGCGACAAACATCTCACTGATTTCAGTAGTCAGAGGAAGAACCTCTACGTCTCGGAGCTAAGACTGCAAGTTAAACCATAATAATAAACAAATGAAGTAAAATGAAATAAAATACGAAACACTACAAAACAAATACACGAACAAATATAAAGCGAAAATAAATTAAATGACCAAAAATACATGTAACGTATTCGAAAAAAATTCCTGAGTTAAAAACAGAAACTGAAAATTAAAATAGTACAAATGAAAAAAAAAATTTAAATATACGATTAACTCTGTTTTGACTCAGATATCAGATTTTACAGCCTAGGAAATCCCCAGGCTACAGCAGCTCAATTTTGATCAAATGTTCATTGTTCTATATGTTTGTTTGTTTGTTTGTTTGCTTGTTTGTTTATTCATTCATTCATTTATTTTTGGCGATTGTTTTATCCTGTTCATTACGGCATCTTAACTGCAACTTTCTCCAGCCATAAGAAATTCAAGTGTATCAATGTAAGCACGAATTTGAAAGACAAACCATTAAAAGGTGGTTTAATGGTGTTCATAAATTGTTGTCTACTAAACAGAGAAAAAAACAGGTCCTATTTTTTCAGAATTGTTACATGGTCAATTCAGCTAAATACAGCTATCTGTCCTTCTGCAACATCTTTAATTATCCTGTTAGTGTCATAAACGTCTAGAACCCAATTTAATCACTAAATTTACACTCAAGCTTTTAAAAATATACATAAATAACGTAGTGTTATTTCATCACAACTTAATCACAAACGTGGCCTTTTAAAAATAGAAACATGCAGTTTATAACATTTTTTGTAATTTGATATTCTGTATTGTTTGAAGTCAACATGCATGCACACACACACCCGCACGCACGCGCGTACACACACACACACACACACACACACACACACACACACAACCACACACAAACACACACACACACACACACACACA
>JBBMFX010055794.1:0-11030 GCA_037832545.1 Rhabdalestes septentrionalis
AATAACATGCAAGACAAGCAAGATGGTACTCACGTGAGATGGTCTCCAGATCTGGTTTGGAACTCAATGACTGAGCATAGAGGAAGCTCCCACTTCCTCTATTTATGGAGTGACACGTTCATTTCCCTTTGACTTTGACGTGCCACATGTCTTACATGTGACAGTTTGAGTGTTTTAATAATATCTTATTTCAGCAAATTTGCTTTCCTGCACACTCCTCATTTGTTGTGCTTTCCACTTGGACACTCTCTGGGACCCCCTCCCTCTATGCTGAAAATTATGTTGTACATTCATAATTTTTGGCCATTTTTTTACGACAACATAAAAAATGAATAAAAAAAAACCATATCATTATAACTGGTTATACATAACATAGGATCACCAAACAAAGCTCAGCATGACTTCTGAAAATCAACACAAACTGGAAGAGCTTCCATGTAATGAGTCACTTTGCTGTATGGCAACTCTTAACCATATGTTGTGCTTCCAGCATGGATCTGTGCCACTTGTGTTTTAAGGATTAAGGATAAGTAGTTGAGATAATGGATGAATGTATAAGACAGAGCGTGCTTTATGTGTGGTACCACTTATTCGTCTTTATCCAAATCTGCTGGGAGTCCTTCCAACAGCAGTATCATAAATCTGTCATTTATTCTGGGTCTCAGACTCACATGAAAATTGTTACTTTTTCACACATTAACATGAGATTTAAGCACTCTCAGCAATCAAGGACTGCATTAAGTAATTAGGGGACATTTTTGCACAATACTGGTTTTCAATGACAGAGGAAATCAAGCTTTTGGTATTATGTAAAAGATCAATACAAGAACACTTAGAAAAAGAATTTAAATCGTTAATCTCTTATTAGATTTGATTTGGTGTTAAGCCTTCTGACTTTATTCAAAGCTTGGCCTCTCAAATCAGGCAGTCATTAGGAAATAAAACCTCTCTGGGAAGCACCTTGAAAATGAAATGAACCTTTGGCTTCTGTGAAACAGTGGCTTACTTTTTTGTTTTCCTCTGTCTCTGCCAGTGGTTCACATGTGACAGCAACAAAGTATCTGACAGAAATCAAACACGTTTCGATGTCAATCTGTCCACTGAATGGGCATTTAACACGTTTATTTTCACTCCTGGTATGACCGCATCAGAGACGCCAAGTCACTACAGTTCTTGGAGGAAAGAAAGACATTATTCTTTTCAGTTGATGACATAACTGTCCAGATGTTCAGACAAGATGTAATCAGGGAGAGCTGAAATACAAATATGTTTACTTGCTATGGTGACTGACAAACATTCAGACAAGTGATTATTTGCTAGGATACACTAGAATACATATATTTTTTGATTTAGTATGTTGTTGCTTAGCTTTCTTGGGCTGTTTTTGTTCGTTCTGATTGGAAATTCTTCTACACTATAAGGAAAAAAGTACTATGATGCCAGACCATTACACCAACAGGGACTTTAATGAATTTGCAATCAAGTATGAAGTTTTTAACGTGAAGTTGGTCCTCCTTTGCAGCTATAACAGCTTCCACAGTTCTTGAAAGGCTTTCTTTTGGAATTTGAGCCTATTCTTTCTGTGGAGCACTGATAATGGACGAGAAGGCCTGGTTTACAATCTCCATTCCAGTTAATTCCAAAGGTGTTGGATGGGGTTGAGGTCAGGGCTCTGTGCGGCCAGTAAAGTTCTACCACACTGAACTCATCCAGCTATGTCTTTATGGAGTTCGCTTTGTGCTAAGGGACACAGTCATGCTGGAATGGAAAAGGTTCTTACCCAAACTGTGTCCACAAAGTTGGAAGCATAGCATTGTCCAGAATGCCTTGGTATGCTGAAGCATTAAAAATGCCCTTTCCTGGTTCAATATTTAAGAGATATGTCTCAATACTTTAATCCTTGTAGTATATACAGAATATTATATAGTACCTTCTGCATTTGGTCTTGGCCAGGTATCTGTTTTCACCCAGTTAATTTCATTAGTGCAGGCTGATTTCTGTGGGTGGAGAGAAACTGTAATCTTCTACCTACTCATCACTTCCAGTAGGTGTTAATTATTAGCTGTGTCATTATTTCTTTTAGAAGCACAGCTTCGGAAGCACTGCTGAGGCAGCCTCCCCCTCTCCACCTATATGCAAGACTTTATCACACCAGTCAAAGTGATGAGGGGGTTTTGGTTACATCTACCTGCAAGCTACCTGCAAGAGGAGTGGAATTAAATATGCTTCTATTTGTATCCACAGATGGGGTCCACTCACACTACCCTACTAGAACCCCCTGCTGTACTCATTACTGCTCATCCAGCCAAGCTTTATTTAATCCCTTCAGTACATACAGAGACTTAGACCACCTAAGAAAACACATCAGTGTTAAACCATTTCAATGCAAGTGGTATGGATTCATGCCAGAAATGCAACAAATGGTAAATTGTCGCCATACAGCAAAACTACACTTTTATATGGAAATCGTCTCTTTCTATTATGATACAGAACCTCCCTCGGTTTCTGATGATGCTCAAGGTGTCAGACGTCATGCTATTTGGTATTCCACTGGCACATAGAACCAAAGTTATTTTACTTTTAAAACATGTAATAAAACATGTTTTTTATTGTCTTACATGCAAATTAGCATAAAGAACAAAATTCCCAAATATATTTTTAGAAACAAGAGGAAAAACGTAAGCTCTTTTAACCCAGGAGAACTTTCAAATTAGTTGGGTGGGGAAAACCGGCAAAGTTAGGGGGGTCTGGAGAGCAGCCAAGTCGTGGTGCGCCAAGCTAAAAAGCAGTAAACGGCCTGTGTGTAGGAGAGCAAACAGTGGTTTTAGACTCCTATACACTATACACTGTTACTGACATCATGAATTCAGAGTTTACCATAACATTAGGGATATTAGGGATAATTTCCTTTTTAGAACCTTGTGATTCTTCAGAACTCTTTTCATTAGGTGGTCGGACACAGTTTTGCTTGTTAATTCTACATTGAAATTCGGCCATTTCCATGTCAACTTCAATTATTCTCATTTTAATGTCATCCTTTTACTGTATCCTTCTACAGTTTAGATTGTGATCTATCATCCTACAGGCCCATTCTGCGACTTCAGAGGATAATTCAGGTCTCAGTTCATTCCTGAAGCTGGCTGTCATTTGATCTCCAGAAGGACTCCATCATAAACCACCATCTTAAGTCCTATGACCTCACTTACAGCGATGAAAACATCTTAGACATCATCGTCACATCATTTCTGCAATTCTACCTCAAAAAAATATTTTATCTATCTAATTATTGCTTGAACATAAGATCCTTTACTTGTCCTCAACCCACTGAAGAATGCAAGGCTCAAACACCTTCGTCTTTTGTCTTAAGATTAAAAGTGATCTTAATATGCCTTGATATGTCTTAACTAATACAGCACTGTGCAAAAAGCACTTTGGCTGTAAACTGTAAGTTTGAATAAAAATGGTGCAGAGCCACTCAAGTCGATATTTCTATGATCTTCATCCTTGAATGTGTGTTACTTTTTTTATTAAGCCCTTGCATTGGTAAGCCTTGTACTGTGAAAACTGCGATTTTTCCAAGCTTCTAAAATTGACGAGGGGCTGTAAAAGGTGTGCATAAACAATTTGCGTATTTATGTTTGTAGCCAACATCGTGCATCATCTGGCATAGCCTTGTTGAGTATGTTCCATCACATTTATTACCTTCGACAGTTTTGCTAATTTGGTGTTACTGCTTTTTAATGATTTTACTTGTAGATAAATGAAAAATAAATTGGTTGTCAGCAAGGCAATAAGCATTGCTGTTGCTAGTGTGCCTTCTGAAATTTAAATTATTTCCAATATCATTTCCCCTACAAATATTTTGCACTTTCACTTTTCATGATTATTAGATTGAGCCCTTGCTTATCCTGTTATCCAAATGATAATTTGTTCGCAGTTACTATTGATTTTTTTTCATAATTGATTTTAGATTGCTTGTAAAAGACCAAGACTCAACTGCAACCTATAAGCACCCAAGAGAAAACAATCTATTTAGCACAAGTGAAATCATTTTATGTGTGTATTTTATTCATGTTTCAGGAGCAAATCACGTAGATTTACATGCATTAAACATTTGCTAGCCTTATTTGCTTGTTGATGCAAGTATGCGTGATCGGATATAATAAACAGAAGTTCCAATTTTTCTCTCTATTTTTCCCTCAGATTTACTTCACTCTTATCTTACTGCTCAAACAGAGTTTGTCGGTCCCTGACCAATCAGTTCTCCATGGTTTGAGGAGCTATGTTCAGCTGTTTCATCCAGGCATTACGATCCAGACACTGACAGACTTTAAAACAGATTGTCCAGATAACTCAGTGCAGATTCACTAGTATTGGATCCAGCTTTCTAAAGATAGTTTGCTCCAAAAAAAATTACTTCTAACATAAAAGAATAGATACAAAATAATATTAAAATAGGCTTCCAGAGAGCAGTATCCAGACTTAGTCTTGTATGACAGTGTACAGGTTCAACAACATCACATTTTTGGGTTGCTGCCTAGGGCCTAATATGTGTATATATATTTTCATTGAATAGTACTAGCTACTAAAGTATTAGGTACTAAAGGCATACCCTTCAAGTGACTTGAGGGGTATTAACTCACACTCAGAAATATTATTCTTGTCATAGTTTATTTGTAGGTATTTGCGTCTATTTGATTTTATTGAAATCATTAAAGTTTTAGAATTTATTCATTAAAATTCCTTGAAATCAGCATGAATCTGTTAATTGTGAAAACAATCAAATGAATCAGTTAAGGTATGTGAGCTTTGAATCAAGCAAGATTCATTTAGTTCAAATGTATGAGATTGTTTACATCAGGTATTATTACATAAACCTCATTCTTCATTTTTAAACTTACATGTGACTGAGAAATAGGCAGCATACAAAGTTTTCCTGGCCTGTTTCTGTTAAATCCAAGTAATTCAAATTGATGGAAATTGTAAATGCAATTTAAATCCATAAATTGGGCCAAATATTTCTGTGACTGCAGTGACAGCTTTGTGCTAAATTTCTGAGAGTGAAAAAGGTTTGAGTTTGTTTTTCCAGATGCCTTTGTGGAGTATATTTACTAAGTTTAATTTCGTCTTTATAAATGAACAAGCAAGGCAACATTTAGAGAAGTGTAAATGCTAGTTTTATCATGCTAGCTTTATAATGCAATTTAGTTTTTCGACACTTGTGCTGCCTGTTTTAGTTCAGTGTGGCTGTCACATTTTCACATGGCCTCATTGCTTGCTACTAGCCAGGGCTGGTGTGTGCTGCCCAGGCAGCTTTGCACCATCAGTGCTTACGTAGTTATAGGTTCCTGAGCTGTAAATAGTAAATCTGTGTTTAAATGCTGGGTTTAACAAAAAGTGTGTGTGTGTATGTGTGTGGCGGTGGTAGTGGGGGTTACAAGTAGCCTGAACAATAGGTGACACATTCCATTGCTGTTCTCAGAGAGTTTAAAATGCTGCAATCTGCAATCAAGTTCTTTACAGGTGAGATTAGGGGTATTTTGGGTTCATTTAACTCTCCCTCCTTAATTACCACTCTAGGAGATTGCCTTGTTCACTTATGTGCATGTGCTGGCTCTGCTAGTAGCTCAACACATTCACAAAACACATGGCTGAGGTGAGCAAACCCCATTAATAAATCTATATAACCCTGAAATATAACCATGAGATATAACCCTGAAAAATCATCTCCCCACCTTCACAAAACTGTACTTTAATTTGTATAAAAGCTAAGTAAATCCCTGGCTTTTATTATAATTTATTGTGTGTCTTTAGGCGAAGGTTTAAGGTGACATAGCCTAGGCCAGGGGTCCCCAATTATCTTTTATTTTGAAAAAAAAACAAACTCGCTCAATTCGAAAATGTAGGTCTTTGGGGAGCTTCTTCGTATTTTTACGCACATTGTTTTTGTTGTACCTACACCGATACCTAAAAATCTTGTTTCACTCGAAACTGGCCTGCAGCGTAAAAATGGTCAGTGATCTCTGGTCTAGGCTATGGGTTTATTCAAATATGTTTTTCACTACAGGCTGGGTTCCAAGAGCCATGACCTACCCACACTGACCCACGCCAACTACAAGTTGGTCCTTATGACCCAACATTAGCATCTGACCTCACTAATGTGCTTCAGGCTAATGTGAAACAAACTCTACAACCATTTTCTAAATGAAGCTATGAAGCAAACTAACTAAATGTAACCTTGTACTGAAGTGCTTTCTCCCTGAGGCAAGTTCAAAATTAATAAAGTGGTCATGCGTGAGCACACAGTGTGTACAATCTTACATTATTTCTCTACACTTAACACTTTCACCCAAGTGAAGCAGCGGGTGGCCAAGGATGCAGCGCCCGGGGAGCAGTGTGTGGGATGGTACCTTGCTGAAGGGTACCTCAGTGATGCAACTAGCAGTCCTGGGATTCAAACCCATGACGTTTCTGCTCATTGGGACAGGTCCCATGTTGCTATTTCATTTTGCAGCCTTCTTCAAAGTCCTTTACTGTAGCAAAATCTCATCAAACAGCCCTGCTTTATCTACAGCATCTTACATTTCTTAAAATGTTGACTGCAACAAATTGATCTCTAGAGCTGATGAACAAATGATACATTTTTCATACAAAATGTTTCTTCAGAATTATTGCATAATGAAACAAATTACTGTAAGAAAAACTTAACAGTGCACTTATCAGTCATTTAAAAATATACTACATGAGTATAAATATACCTCTCTTCGGGGTCTCTGAAAAATAAAATCAGAGAAAGCAATATTCTGAAACAAAATCAGATTACTCTTTAAACATTACTTTTCAGTTAAATTAAATTGTTATCAAGCCCTTTTTAAAATTCGGTTCGCATTCAATATTTTCTTAGAAACAACAACAAACCATTCTGAGGATGTGCAATGCAGATGCATGAGGTTTTGGATGCCAATAACTTTAAATCATTACATTCCCAGTCCCAGCACTGCTAGCATTAGCAGGCTGCATATTTCATTGATATTTAAGTATTGATACAACATAATGCTGACCATGACCATTTAGCCTTGACCAACATGGAGGTTCTGATCAATGTTTAAAGAGTAACGTATCAATACCACCCTACAATCTAGGTTGCCATTTTGGGGTAAAGGAGACTAAAGCAAATTGTGTCAATAACCATATTCCTGAATTAGCGTTTTAGCATTTAATTTCCAAGAAAGATTTACGAACCCCAAAGCCATGCCATGTAAATAAATATTTGGATTTAGATAACCTGGTGTGGAACAAAAGGGTTAATTTAGGACAGCCTCCACCACCCCACCCCTGTGGGACCCCTGTGATTGGAATCTTGGTGAGCTGAAATATTGCTAACTGGTCCAGTACTGTTTTTTAGCTTATTCAAGGATCCGCATCCTGAATTTTTCATAGGTCCATGAAGCAGACACAAATTGATTCTGCTGGGTTGGTGATGCGGATTCAATATTTTATTTGAGCTGAGAGAACATGATATCTCTCTAGTTGTATGGAAAAAGGTAAGGCAAAAGATAAATTGCAAACTTTGAAAAAACCTCACACTCTGTTTCACAGGCAGAACGCTATGCTGTTTTTTTTTAGGGCTTTAGCAGTTTAGAGGGTCATCCAGGCTTTTTGCAGTTCTGCATTACTTTGTGTCTTTGCAAGTTTTTGTTTCTCATCAGGAAGCATTTCTTGTGCCTATGGATATTTTTAGACTTTATTTGTAATTGCTTCATTTTCCTGTGTAGTACATAAACAACTTTAGTAAGAAATACATGCACTTGCAATCAATTAACACAAATCCCAAGAAATATTCAGAACAAATCTTGGAGATTCATTATTGATTTCTCTTTCTGTATGCCTTTATTCTCTACAGAAACTTCGACTTCAGTAAAAACTTTTTTCCAGCTGTTCCAGTGATGTCTCACACTCAACCAGAGAATGAAGAATGAACCACCAATAGTTCTTTTAGTACTAATGGCAGAATGGTGGCTGTGATTATTTTTTACGTTCCTTAGAATACTGTCTTAATGGCCTTTCCTGGCACTGTGGGTTAAATATAGCTTAAACTTCAGCTGAATAAAAAGATAAAGTCTAACGCCTCAGCTGTATAATCATTATTTTTTAAGCCTGCCAGCCATGTTATGTCTTTTTTAATTGTGAACCTTCCCTCACTGCCAAGATATGACCACCTTTGTTCTCATTCTGCTGAATACATACAACACTGATTGCATCCTTGACATACTCAGCCAATTCACAGAGTTTGATGCATCAAATAATGTAATTTGTTGCTGCACTGTGTTACAAAGTCTTTTGCAGTTTGCTTCTGTTACTGCATACCAGATACACCAGATACAGGTATTCTGTATCTTCTTTGGTTGAGAAAAATAATGCATTTATTTGTACTATTGTCACTGTTGGAAGTAAATCCTTTCTCTCCAAAATGTTAACATTTCAGATAGGAGAAGAAATGTTCTTATCCTTTAATGTAGAGTTACGTGAAATAATTGATTTTATTTTCCAGTTGGTCCATTCATTTTGTGGCCCATTCATTTAGAAAATTTAATTCAATCTAAATTAAATTCTAACTAGTACAATAAAAAAAAAAAAAAAGATTTGTTTGTAGTGACATCCCATCGTTGATTGGTTTGAAATGAGGTGATTAGCATCAATACTCCATTATAAATTAACTTAAAATTAAAACTTCTAAATTAAATTCCATATGATTCACACAGCCATGTATTGACTAATGAATTCTGATTGGCTACTTCCATTTAGTTGAGTACACCAACTGGAAATCTAGGACATGGGTAAGTGGAGCCATGTTCAAACACACCAAATTTTAGCATGTGCAGTTCCAGAGATTTGAAATGTATCAGCTACAGCGCCACCCATGGATAAAATTTCAAAGATGTTGACACGTGTCTTGGTAGTGATAAACATGTAAGTCATGTCAAATTTTGTCAAGTTTGAACCTTTACGTAACAAGATACTGTCTAGTGTATGTAGCAGCACCATCTACTGATGCACCTCAATAGGTGGGAATGCTCCATAAATTAAACACGACGAGCAGGAGTGATGCACCTTCATAATTTGCTCAAAAACTACCTACCCAAATTCAGGAGCCCAAATTAATCTCATATTATATATGTTATATGGAGCTACAAGCATTCTGAGTTTCATTCAGAAATCTAAGTATATAAAATTGTTGACCAGCACTATATGCCATTTATTTCTTTTTTTTTTACTTGTCCAGTACAAAATGAAGTGAAAATGAGTGCACACTAAAATTTATAGGTGAACACAAGATGTTCGTGTTTATTGTAAGGTCAGGCCCAAATCTTGCCATTGCAATCTGAGTTCTAAAATGTGCTTTTTTCGCAGTGAGCGCCAGGATTTCTTTGGCATTCATTTGAGCACGCCAGTCTGCCTGTCTGTACTCAGGCAGGTGGAGAAGCCTAGAACTGAATTCTAGTAGCAGATGTTTTGTGAGGAGTGAATTATAACCCTCTGCTTTCCCAGTTTCGGTAAATGCACTGATGTAAACCCTGCTCAGGCCCAGGTGAGTTCACATTCACTTATATGGCTGTGATCTTTCCGGCGAATTGGACAGAGTGTCTGCACACTGGCCTAAGGTTCACCCTTTGAACAATTCTGTGCAATTTAGTAAAAAACAGCATAAATGTGGTTTAATTTTGAACAAAAGAGTGTGAAAGATATCGAGTTTCAGTTTTGCAAGAGAAATAAAATGCTCATTGAAAGTAGGCCAGGGCATAAGGCAACATTCCAGTAATATACCAATGTATGAGTATTGAGCTCACATAACAATGTTACATTAAACGTTAAAGTCATCGTTATTTAGGCAGAATTAGAAAGTCAACATCTTCCGAATCATAATCTTACTGACACTCGGTCCAAGTGCTCGTTTGTTTGCCATAAAGTGTAGATTCATGTGTCTGTTCTAAGGTACAAACCACTGGCAGCAGTACAACAGCTGTAACTCCACAATCTCTGGCAGACTGCAGACACACACAGTCCTGATTAACGCATGCCTACAGCGCCTGGGTCCCAGCTATCCAGGGAATAATGATAGCCAAAACAGCAGTAGTCAAGCTAATGAAATTCTCCTCACCAACTATTGTTTCCTTTTTTTTTTTTTTTCTCGTCTTTGTTTCCTTCTTTTCTCTTTTTGTTTTTCCATCTCCTGCATGTGGAGAAGCCCAAAAAAGGAGATCCTCAGTATAGGCCTACTGGCACGAAAGCCAAAAGCTGTTTCAGAGGCTGAAAAACAAACTGTGCACACCTTGTTTCTCTTCTTTAAAAATGACTGCCAGCTATGTCAATCAAAAACTGACAGTTAAGGATTGTGCTGATTAATGCCAAAGGTTTACATGCAAAGGTAAATATGCAAAAATATATTTACCACAAGGGTTCCTGCTGAAATATTGCAGTATTTGTAGTGCTTGGTCTAAAACAGAGTCAGTCATTCCTATTGGGTCTGGGTAAATTGTAAAAATATAGAAAGATACAAACTTTTCAAATACATGCAAGTTTTACAAATGAAAATATATATCCGGATTTTATATTTCAGTATTTTTGCTAGTCAGAATAATATTAACTATATTAATTGTCATATCAGAATCAGAAATCAAGAAATTGATTATTAAGACTGCGACAAGACAAAACCAATATAACATATGGGGCCTGATTTTCACGGTCAGTCGCGCATTGTCTGAAGTCAGAAGCGCAGTCGTCTTTGGGGAGGGGCCAGCGCAAAGCGCTATAATGGCATCAGGAAGAATGATCAATGCGCCTGGTGCATAGTTCAAATGGGTTGTCCTAAATGAGTAAATTAGTCATAGGTGTGTCTTGGGTGTAGCATGCAATTAACCAATCAGAGTTCACACTCTCACTCCCTTTAAACACCCGGCGCATTGTCAGTGGCGTGCTGTGTATAATGCGGTAAAGACACGAAGCAATTGATCTTCGGGGATGGAGGGAAT
>JBBMFX010055805.1:0-11030 GCA_037832545.1 Rhabdalestes septentrionalis
ACACACACACACACACACACACACACACACACACACACACACACACACATACACACACACACACACACACACACACATACACACACACACACACATACACACATACACACACACACACACACACAACAATACCATGGAGATGCAGTATTTGTATACATCACTAAAATACACACACAAAGTCCCAAAGAACATCTAGACGACAATCACATTAAATTCCGAGCAGACATAGCTTGGGGTTGGAGTACAGTAACCCCGCACTTCAACACAAATCAGGAGTTGTGGTTTCAGTCCAACACAGATTTTATCTGAGAACTGAACTAATAATAGTTGGCAGAAACACCTGCAGTAATGCAGAAACTGCAGATATAACTCTGTATTTTTTATTTATTTTTTATTACATCCAGGCTTCATCCCCCACAACCCCTTGTCCTCTAGCTGGGTTGCTAAACACCACGGCCAAACAAACCCAGCATGAGGAAGAGGCCCATTTTCGTGGCAATATATTATTTTTCATACATTTAAAATTATTCAGAAAAATATAATTTCCTAATTTGTAACATAAATATTAAGATAAAATTCAGTCACTTGTCCATTAAAAAAATACATTTAAGTTACAAAACTGTTTGGTACTGTGGAGAGATGCACAAAGAAAGTGCATCTTGGCATGGTTAAACACCGCTGTACTCAGAGGTTTGAAAGTAGCCAATCCAAGAAAGCTATTTATTTAACTTGGCTGCTGTTTGGAATTTCCCCCTGGAGCGTCTCGAGTGTTCTTGTGTTTTTCGTTTTTTTGTTCTTTGAGCCCTGAATTTTTCTTACTGTAAATTAAAGGAATTTATTACGTTTTTTACCTGCTTATACAAAATAGGATGCCTGCGCATGAATGACAGCACACTCTATACAGGAGTAACATAGGTATTTGCATTCTAGTATGGCGGGAGGTCAATGTAATCTGTACAGTAGAGGTCTGCAACAGGGCAGGATGCCCGCGGGACCCACGGGACTATAGGAGGTAATTACCAAATTAATTCACACCATTGCCCTCTTAATGACTGCACTTTGAAAGAGATCGTCCAGAGGACACGTGCGCGAGTATGCACAGGCGCCTGCCTAATTCACAACAGTATATCCAGAGGCTTAATATAATAGAAGCTGCTGATGGGATTCAACTCATGGCCTAGTTCAAATGGCCTACATACAGACACAACACACCACTGCACATGCACACAACTTAATACGCCGATCTGGTAATCAAATCATTTTTAACATTATCAACTTCATACACCCTCCATCTGCTTTCTGTCTCTCAATCAGCAAAACATTTGCCAGGAAAAACGAAAACCATTAATCGTTTCAAGCATGAATAGTTTTCAAACACTCTCTATCCCTAAAGTTGTACAAACAGAACCTGCCGTCACAAGCATAAGCCAGGAAGGTGCGCTCATACTGCTGCTTTCCATGCTGAATTTATTTTGATTAATGTTGTTTAAAATATTACCAATTTTACATTTAATATAATACCTATGAAGAGATGCCATCAAAAATCAGCATTTTATATTACAATTGCCAAAGAAAGTATAGAAACTATGAAGGTGTATTTACATATTTATCAAGCCTCACAAAGCATAATATATTTTTCTGCTAAAAAAAAAGACTCAGCCATGAAACCCATGAAATATACAGCCCTTAATAAAGCACATGAAACTGTATTGAGCCTTCAAGCTTCATTTCTTTTTCATTCATTGAAAGCTGCATTTTCAGCTTTCAATAAATGCAATATACATTTGACAAATGTACATAAAATATTTTATGAACTGTCCAAAGCATTGTTGCACAAGCTAGTGAGAATATATTACTAACTACTAATAAATTGTTAAATACATTCATTGTAATATTTCAAACAATATTCCAATTTATGGCAGTAATGGCTGATGTAAAATATTTTCATAGCATAAAATCTCTTGTACCTCACAGCACTTATTGCCCTGCAGCTGTCAAATCTGAAAAATTAATCATTTTGAAAACACTCACATTTGTATACGTTTATGCTATGGGCAAAACATATTTACAAATACTTGTTGCACATATCCTATGTGTGTTCCTGAGTGCATAAAAATACTCACACTCTTCATCAATGCTCCCTTGACTCCGGAACTGTTTGAAAGTACTGACTGCTTCATAGTCAAATACGCTGAGTGCCCAACCATCCTGCTACTATCAGCATAAACACACAAGAATCTCTACCATTCCCTCTCATCTAACCTCTTCAGCTTAATCCTCTTGATCCCTCTTCTTCCTTTCTATCTGCCCAAATCTGATGCATTTGGGATTCTGCAACTATTTCCTCTCCCTCGCTCACACCCAGCAACACACCCAACTAGGAGCACCCGCCTCTTTCGCTCTCTCTCTTTCACACAGACAGCCACTAACACTAACACACACAGATTAGTACAGGTCAGTCTGGCATTGCTTATGCAGAAAGGCAGGAGGGGGTTGGGGATAAATAAAAACAACTGCCCTACTAGACCAGTCACCAGGGCTGACCCACACGATTAGACATCCTCATACATCTCTTCCCAAACTTCAATCATAATGAGGTTATTTAACAGCCAGAAACCCTTAAATGAAGCAGAAGAAGGGGCATGTAAATGTCTGTGTGTCTGTGTGTGTGTGTGTGTGTGTGTGTGAGAGAGAGGGAGAGAGAGAGGGAGAAAGCGAAAACAAAGTTAAGGAAAAATATTTGCCTTTCATCAGAGCATATTTATTGTGTCTTGATTTGAATCACATGACAAACATTTTATTATGTATGAATTACTTCGTTAATTACCTTCAAATTACAATTATAGTTGACAGGATTGAGTTGGCATCTCAACATTTGTTCTAAAATAACAATGGCAAAAAACAAAAGCGTGATTTGCACGCACAACTATATAAATTTATACTAGTGATGGTCCGATCGATCGGCGGACGATTGGTATCCGCTGATTATCACATTTTATGACTCGATCGGGGCTCGTTAAACTCGGCCGATCTTAGGAACCGATCACAGTTGATGACGTCAATGAGTGAGGACATACTCGATGCGAGCGGACGTAAATCATGTCATCGCCGGTGTGGAACTTTTATGAAATTTCTATGAACAATTGTGACGGCCCCCTGTGCCCCCTTCAGGTCTTGGCCTGTCAGTGCACGGGCAGGGCTGTGGCCTGGTAGGTGATTAGGATAATTGGGCACACCTGCTATTGGGGTTAGGTTATAAAAGGGGTTCTCTTCTCTGTCTCGGGAGGCACATTTCCTCATTTGTGTAGGCACCTTTGATTTTTCTCCTGGCACTTTGTCTCTTTATTGGTTTCCCTCACTCTTTGATTTCTTCCTGTTTTGTCTGTCTATAAATTTTTGAGTACTGATACTGACTGCCATACATTGCACACACTTCATGACATTTACATGCAACCATATTCTCCTTGACACTGTTGGTTTTAGTTGTTTTGTGGTCTTTTCAATAAATTATAAGTTGATTTTAAATTGTTGTTGTGTCCCTTTTATGTTGCGGTCCAAAACGAGTTGGGCTGTAACACAATCAAAGATTTGCTATTTGCTGTTTATGTTCAAAAGAAATCTCACGTGGAGGCGTGTTGTCGAAAACATTTAATACTACGAACCTCATTTGACACTTCAGATTGAGCCACCGGGAGTCGTATAGCAAATATGAAAAACTGGCAAAGGCAAAAAAGGCAACGGTAACTAATACTGCAACTCTCACCTAAACTGTACACACCAGACAGCAAGAAAGCTAAGGATATCATCACGAAGATAATGGAATTTATATGCACTGACCTCCAGCCTCTGTCAGTCACAGAAGACATCGGATTTAAACGCCTAATTGCACATCTTGAACCACGATTTAAAATGCCATGGCGCAAATATTTCACTGATGTTGCTCTCCCAGAGTTATATCAAATCGTCTACAGCCACATAAACAGTCTACTTCACGAAAATTTGACCGCAGTAACTACGGACATTTGGAGCCCCAGCGTATCCCCTATGTCCATGTTAAGTCTGACAGCGAAGTGGATTACCCAAGATTTTGAAAAGAGGCAAGTGATTCTCCACTCCCAGGAATTTCCTGGCTCACACACTGCTGAAGCTTTAGTCGCTAAATACAAAGACATGTTGCAGGCTTGGAACATACCCGAAGAAAAAGTGCACGTCTTACTACGCGATAATGCGAAGAATATAGAAAAGGCCATGAGAGTCTGCAACTTAGGCAGCGTGCGGTGTATGGCACACCCTCTCCATTTAGTGGTTCACTAGGGAGTCCTCTCACGGCGGGCTATCCGTGATGCTGTGGCTATTTTTCCGGCGAATTTTTGGGCATTTCAAGCATTCGCCCCAAGCATTCTCGCGTTTAGGACATATTCAAAAACAACTCAGCCAATCTCCAAAAAGGTTGCATCAGGACGTCGACACACGCTGGAATAGTACGTACTTCATGCTTAACTCTCTGCTGGAGCAAAAACATACACTGCTGACTATGACATCCCTAATCTCAATGCAGCACTTGTGGAAATTAACTGAAAACATGGTTTCAATTCTCCAACCTTTTGAAGAGTTGACCAAGGAGATTAGCTCATTAAAATCATCCGTGGGTGATGTCATCCCATCTATCAGTGCCCTGAAGCGTCTCCTTGAGAGTCCAACTCGGACCATGGAGTAAAAACATCGAATCAAACACTTCTCGAAGCTTTTGTAAGAAGATTCTCCAACATTGATAAGCAACCTGTGTATGTTGTGGCTACAGTCCTTGACCCTAGGTAAGTCTTAATTAATTTTAGATATAAGGTACAGTAAATTCCGGACTAGGATCCGCTACTTTTTTCCCCAAACTTTCCCCAAACATTCCGCCTTGAAATATGGTGCGCCTAATGCATGCTTTTATCCATGCCACCCAAAACATTTTGCCTCATAACCAGAGCTTAGATCGGGACAAAAAATTAAACCCGAGCCAAGCTGAGCCGAGCCCGAGCAACTCGTGTTCGAGCCCAATTTAAACGCGGCATTTTTTTATATGTGGGCCGTTTTCATGCTTGCTGTCCATACTGGTATAGTCCACACGCTATTGTATAATGTTTAGGCAAATACAATTAAAATTTAGCAATGATGACTATATTCTCTATCTCAAAACAAGGTACAAGGGCAGATATTTTGCTGATCAGATCAAACCAGAGGCACCCAAACTGCTCGGTCTAGCACTTGATGTACCAGTGAGGCAGAGACATCAGAAGATTGGAACTGAAAAAACTGTCCAAACCAGAAGCTACTCCGTCTAGTTTTCTGCAGCAGATGCACGATGAAATGATCAAGAACACTAGTCACATTGATGCTTACAACAAAATTGATTCAGCAGCAGCGGAGATAAATCTGTACCTCTCTGAGCCTTTTATCTCAAGGTCCTCAGATACACTAGACTTCTAGAGGAATAATGGCCGGTTCCCATGTTTGGCAGAGGTGGCACGAGTCTATCTTAGTGCTCCATCGACAAGCGTCAATAGTGAGTGGCTGTTCAGTAAAGCGTCATCTTTATAAAGAAAAACCTGCCTTACCTAATTGAGTAGGAAGAAGCAATTGGACTACTCTGACAGTCACTGACAGTCCATTTTGTTCTTTCTGGAGTTTAAGTGATTTTCTTTTTACTTGTTCAGTCATAAATTGGACGGTGTTTTATTAAACCATATGAGTTACATCAGACTTATCAATTATGTAGTTTAAATGTTTGTTTTAATTTGTTCTCATTCTAACACTGGACAATATTTAAATATACCTCATGAGATACATTTAACTACTCCATTTTGTTCTTTCTGTAGTTTAAAATGTTTTAATTTCTCCTCCTCTGTCTTATATTAGACTATGTTTAATTACATTTTAGGAGTTACACCAGACTTCTCCATGTTGGAGTTTAAATATTCAGTTTTATTTTGTCCTCTAGCTATTTAAATGTAATGAGTTACATCAAACTACATTTGTTTATTTATAAGTTTAAAGGTTTGTTTGGTCTTTATTTTGTCCTGCTCAGGCTTGTATTGGACAATGTTTAAGTTTGAATGTTTAAAGCAGACTTTTTAGGAGATTAAATGTTTATCCTTTACCATTCACTGTAGTACTAGACAATGATTAAATAGACCTTGTGGGTTGCATCAGCCGGCTCCGATTTGTATATTCATTTTTGTCTCATGATGTGCATAGTGTTATGCATGAACCCCATTGTAAAGGCATATTAAAATGTTCCCATCTAAAAAATTAGATACATTAGATACATTACTGTAAATATATAACAAAAATATAACAAAGATAACATTTCTAGTATTACTTTACATGAAAAGAACTTAATGGTGATCAGATAGCTTACATATCAGTTCTATAAACTTGAAGCCTCAGAATCGGCATCGGTATCGGCCGATCAACTAGACAAAAAATTGGTACTTGGTAGAGACCGACCGATATATTTGGCATTTTTTAATGTATCGGCATAGGCTGATATCCAAGTGCACTACGCCGATATACAGACAGGCACCTCTGCGGGCAGCCCAGTATTATTGTTGCTGTGGAACACGCGGCCCATGCTGCTTGTGCTGGACCCCAGCCAGAAGTTCTCGAAGTCTCTTGGGAGAAAACGGTAAGATTTAAATTCTGATCTTGCAAACACTTCAATTATTTTGCTATGAAATGTTGCTTTAAGTGATAACACGAGCGCTTTTGAAAGAGACCGCAAATTACGCTGTCGGGAACTTTTTATTGTGTGGGATAGTTTCAGTCTGTGTGTTTGTGGGGGGGGAGCAAGTAGCTCTCAAACACTGCAGCGTGTGTGAGATTTGCATTAGAGGCCACTCACATACTTCAAATATAGACATGCGGCAGCTGCGCTCATAACCGGAGCGATTTCTCAGCTAATAACAAACACAATCAATATCATAAAAACACAATTTAATATTCCGTAAATTCCGGACTATAGAGCGCACCTGATTAAAAGCCGAATGCTCTAATTTTAGAAAGAAAACCACAGCTCCGAGTCTGTCTGCAAGCTCCATGGAGCTAATTTTGCTAAAGCGCTAATTTGTCAACAAATCCCATAATGCACGGCGCAGCTGACTACGGCAGCTGGATTAGTCCAAAAAAAGCGCAGTACCTTTTACAGAGGGGTCTAATCCCAGTCCAGATCGTGTTATAGCATTTTTTTCTTTCAAAATATATTAGTGTGTAATCGTTTGTGCATGGAATGTGCATGGAATACTGGAATTGTATAATGCTAACCTAGCATTTTTCTTCTGTTTTAGGAATTGTCTAATGGCTGAAAAAAAGTAAATCCTTTGTGGCAGCATTTTACAAAGAAACAGAAGGAAAAGCCAAATGTAATATTTGCAGCAGACTGGTGAGCTTGGGCGCTACAGAAGGAAAAAAAACAAACAAAAAAAACACCACCAATTTGTGGAGTCACCTGAAATGTCACCACCTCCAGGTTTATAGAGATGCCCAAGAAGAAAAATCAGCTGCACCTTCAGCCAACTTAACACAGCCCACTGTAGCACAACTGTTTGATGCTCAACAGAAATGGCATAATTCTGATCACAGGTTAAAAAAATTACAGAAATGATCCCCACAGACAACCAGCCATTTACAGTTGTTTCAGAAGTTGGCTTTCGGTGGCTGGTGGCTGCATTGGAGCCCAGGTATACCCTCAAAACTGAGAAGCACTACCGCACAGACATTCTGGATGATATAATTATAAGAGTTGAAAAGAAAATAAAAGCACTAATTGCCGAGGATGCTGGCCCCCATTTGTCTTTCACAACCGACTGTTGGTCTGGGGAAACAGAAGAATTGATGAGTCTAACATGTCATTTTATTGACAATAATCAGCAGTATGTTCCTCAGCATGCTGAAGCATTGGGACATCAACCATGACAGAGTTGTGCTTGTTCTCCGTGACTGGTGCCAATATGGTTAAAGGCCTCAGACTAGCAGAAATACCTAATCTCAGCTGCAGTGCACACACAATACAGCTTGTGGTGACCGAGGGCATCAACAGTCAGCGAGTAGTGGTGGATATTATTGACAAGTTAAAGACCTGTGCTAAACACTTCAACCACTCTGTGCTTGCAAAACAACATCTGAAGAGAATCCCAGCACAGCATAATTCAGGCTGAACCTACCCGTTGGAACTCCACGCTACACATGTTGCAGAGGATGCTGGAGCAGAAGCGTGCACTGAATATCTACGCTGGAGAGCATGGAAAGTTTGCAACTCCAACTGCGGGTCAATGGGACATAATTTCAAATTTGATTGAGACACTGGAACCTATTGAGGAAGTAACTCTTGAGATCAGCAAGTCAGAGACTTCCATCTCCAGTGTCATCCCAAGCATTGCTGTGCTGAAGATGATGCTTCAGCAGGAGGGGCCCAACACAAGGGGGATAAAAACATGCCGGGAAACCAAGCTGCAAAGCTTGGAGCGAAGGTTTGCTAAGATGGAGGAGACCAAATGTTTGGTGCTAGCAACACTGCTGGATCCTCGGTATAAGGGTCATGTCTTCTTTGCAGAGGACACACTGAGCAAAGCAAAATAATGGATAAAAGAAGAGCATGCCATTGTGTATGAACATATGAAAACAGCCACTACTGAAGACCAAGGATCAGATCCGAAACAGAGAAAGGTGGAGGAGGAAGATGAAGTAATACATGGTCCCTCTAGTCTTCTAGAACAAATGTATGCTAACAGGGGCGTAGCACACAGGGGGCATGGGGGGGGGGGATTCAACACCCCCACTTTTGCCTAAATGTGATTCCTCCACCCCCTCCCACCACACCCCCACCCCTCAGATTATACTGTATTCTAACTTGGCATCCCCATCTCAGAACCCCCCCACTTTTGGAAAGCCTGATTCGCCCCTGTATGCAAACATCTTGGGGGCTCATGGAACTCCTGAAGAGAATGATGACAATCACCACATCTCTGAGCAGCTGGATCAGTACATCCATGAGCAATTGATTGATAGAAAGGCTGGTCAGCCACTGGGATGGTGGAAACAGAACACATCCCGCCTACACCTTCTTGCACCACTGGCAAGAAAATTCCTTTGTCCACCCCCCTCCTCTTTTCCCAGTGAGAGGGTATTTAGTGAGATAGGTATTATCTACGATAAAAAGAGGAGTAGGCTCACAGGGGAAAACGCAGAGCGTTTGTGCTTCCTGCACGACAACCTGCAGCTGTTAAACTGGGATTACTAAAAACTTTCAGTAAGGGATGGGTGTGGGGAGAGACTCAGAGACTGGAAGTGGGATTAAAATTAAACATATTTCAAAAAGGAATGTGACTGTTTAAAACTTTACCTTAATTGCACTAAAATATATTGATGCTGCTATGTTTATTTTTTACAAGTTCAAGCTATTGTTTAATTGTTAAGTTTTGCGTTGATTATTTCAGTTTATATTTATATTTTTCATTATCCAATAAATGGCAAGTTGAAAAATTTTGTGTATCTGTTTTTGTCTTATTAGTGTGATATTTTACCTCCAATTGAGGGGGAAAGGTTCAATTATTGGGCAAAAAAATTTCGGCAGCATTTATCAGCCATCGGCTGACCCCGACTCCAAAATATCGGCATCGGCTACTGAAAAACCCATATCGGTCGACCTCTAGTACTTGGTATCGGTGGCAAAAATCCTGATTGGAGCATCCCTAATTTATAGTGTACTAAAATCTCATTCTGTGCTTAACACAAATTGGAATTTGGAAAAACTGCATAATCCAAACTTTTGACAGATTTTGATTTTAAACATGATTTGTTTTGACTGAGAAATTTTAAAGAGCAGGAAAATGATGCTTGGGAAGGGTAGAGGGAGCAGAAGTAGTGTTTAAGGGTGCCGTTAGGAAAGATTATGGGAAATTGTTGACGTTACCTGAGATTTTGAGCATTCCTGCAACCAAACAAACAAAAAAAGAATTACATCACGCTATACTTTTCCAGTTAAATGACCAGAAACAAACATGATTACATAATTGGCTTGTAAAGAAGAGAAACAAACTCAATTATGTTTCATTAATAAACAAATTAAATTAAGAATGTGAGAGAGGGAAAAGTCAGAGTACTAGGACAGTAAAAGAGACAAGTCTGTCATGGTCTCCCCACAACTGTGTTATTACATAGAAACGTCTTAGATTGGACAAGCTTTTACAGATCACTGCAAAAAATGTCTCTCAGCTAGAGGCAACAATGACCTGACACCAGGCACTGGTGTTGAGCCATTATCTGCCAAAAAGAAAAAATATATAATTAGATCCAACACTGTAACAATCCTAGTAAAGCACACTCACACTGTTTGACATTGTGTTGCTAGCTGTGTATTTCTTCACACGAAGAGCAGTATCTAAGGAGTATTACACACAAGCACACTCACATACGTGTGTGTGTGTGTGTGTGTTTGAGAGAAACTGTTGTAAACTCTTACTTTTCTGAAATTTGAATTATGTACTTTATTTGGGATGGTGTTTATGCTAAATGTGTATAAAAGTCACATTGCTGGGATACAATGGTTGTTGTTATTTTATTCAGAATGGTGAGATGTTTTTGACTTGTCTATAATTTAGAGTACTTAGGTAGACAGCACATTGTTATAAACATGATATGTCACCTTTTTATCAAGCTTGCCCAACCTCACTAAAATGGATGCAAAGTAAGCACAGTTGTGGTCAGAGCAGAGCATGGACATGTCAGTAAATCTTAAAAGTGCAGCTGTGGTTTTAACTGAAGATACAACTTTGATGAGTGTGTGTGTTTGTGTGTGTGTGTGTGTGTGTTTGTGTGTGTGTGTGTGTGTGTGTGTTTGTGTGTGTGTTTGTGTGTTTGTGTGTGTGTGTGTGTGTGTGTGTGTGTGTGTGTTCTCTTACGGACCATGGGATAGCCTGATGGCAGAGGAGGCTTGTTGACAGGATAGTGCTCAATTGTGTCAACGATAGTCTGTCTCTCACCACGCT
>JBBMFX010055816.1:0-11030 GCA_037832545.1 Rhabdalestes septentrionalis
GTCTTTTTTCGTCAACAATAATGCATGTTAATTTAGTCTTAGTCAGCATCTTTGGACACTGTTGCCGTCTCGTCATCTTCTCGTCTTAGTCATGGAAAAAAAGGTCGTTGACGAACATATTTCGTCTCGTCTCATCTGACGAAATGAACACTAGTAAGGGTCTTGTTCCAAACTAGGTAAAGGTGTGTTGTGCCAATATTAAAGTCACATAAGATTCCATTAGTAAGACCAAGGTAGGACCTTGTCCCAATAGTAAGGCCAAAAATAAGCCTTGTTCCAACAGTAATGTAATGTAAGGTAAGTGGGCCTTGGACACCCTAACCTCTAGGCCAGTAACGCCAGGTGTGGGATTAGTTCCATTGCTAGGGGGAGGCATGGGAACCTTGTTCTAATATTAAGTCCAGATAACGGCTTTGTTCCAATAATAAAACCAGGAAAGGGCCTTGTTTCAATTGTAAGCAGGTTAAGTGACACTGCTCAAACAGAAAGCCAGGTAAGGGAGCCTTGTTCCAATTGAAAGATCTGGAAAAATCCTTGTTCCATTAATAAGGCCAGGTAAGGGCCTTTTTCCTTTAATGGGGGCAATAAGGGGGCGTTGTTCCAATTGAAAAGCCAGTAAAGGGCCTTGTTTCAATTGTAAGACAAGTATGGGCTTGTTCCAGTATTAAGGCCTGGTAAGGGCCTGGTTCCAATAGTAAGGCCAGACAAGGGCTTTGTAAGGTATGGTAAGGGCCATGTTCCAATGGTAAGTCAAGGGAAGAGGGCATTGTTCCAATATTAAGGCCAGGTAAGGGCCATGTTCCAATAATAAGCAAGTTAAGGGACATTGATCAAATAGAAAGCCAGGGAAGGGTTGCTTAATACTATTGTAAGACAAAGAAAAATCCTTGTTCCAACAGTAAGGGCATTGCTCCAACACTAGCTGGACGTCCTGATCCCAGGATGATTCTTCTGAGTAGCGTTGTTTTTGGCGGCCTGTTTTACTTTTAATTTTAGTGTAGTCTTTGCGTCAAGCTGTTATTTTAGTTTTTTTTAGTCTTAGTCACATCCATACTCATTTTAGTCTAGTCAAGTTGTTGTCGTCTAAGTGACTGAACATTTTGGTCTTATTTTAGCCAGAATGATCCATGACTATTTTTGTCTAATTTTATAGTCATTATAGTCAAGTTTTAGTCAAAGAAAGCAGTATTTTAGTCTTTTTTATTAATGCAATTCTATTTAACACGGTCAAAATAGTAGAAGGACCTTGAATAGACAAATTCAGACAAGGTTATCAGATTATATTACTCTTACCTTATAGACTCAAGAATAGTGAACATCCATTCTAGACCTGGAGGACACTCTGGTTTGAATTTACGACATTTAATTTGCCAACCAACCATGTTAGAACTTACACACACACAAAATGTAAATAAAACCAATGAAGAACATCTCTAAAAATTGCAATTAGAATCAAATGCGTGTGCCTGTTGTCATAAAACCCACATTTTCAAAACTGGTAAAAGTCCTTAACCTTTAGTGTGTGGGCCTGAACTCACCTCAATATTTTTTATATTCCTGAACAAATATAGACTACACAACCAAACCAGAACTTTAGATTTAGGATCAGCCTTTTTGTATGGATATGGGAAAGGCAGCTTATCAAAATGCTGTGTGTGTGAGACTTTGTGTGTGTGTTACTCTATGTGTGTGTATTATTGTTTTTCTTCTATGCACTTTAATGGCATTGCATCCCAAAAACATTGTCCACTCTAGATACATTTCCTTCACATTAGAGCTCAGATGCACAGTGCACGTTGTTGTTCGCGTTCAGCTGAAAATTCACACTGCCTCTAAATGGACAAAAGTATTGGGACGTAATGCCGTTCAACTCTAAGGTTGTGCCTCCTTTACCTATATTCTCCCCTCCCAATATACAGGAAATCATGTCTCGTCTCGTTCTCGTTTTAGTCAATGAAAATGAAGAGACATTTTAGCACAGTTTTTATCCCGTAAACCACATTTAGTCTCGTTCTTATTCGTCAACAAAATCACATTACATATTTCGTCACATGACCAGCATTTACATCGCGTCTCGTCTCGTCTCGGTTTTGTCACATGAAAAATGTTTGTTGACGACAATATTTCGTCATAATTTTCATTGACAAAAGCGGCACTACTTCTGAGGAAAACCTGGAACGATTGTTTTAGTGCTTGATTATGTGGCAAAATGTCAGAGCGGTTGTAATTCCACGGTGATTGGGTCAAGGTCATTAAAGGAGGACAAGGCGGGATCGGGAGAGCAGGTGGATGCGATGCGAGAAGGAATAAGCAATAGTGACTGCTGCACAGGGCGGTTTTGATGAGGCTGCGCGTAAAAGCTTGGCATAAATCATTACAGCAGAAGCTGAAAGAAAAGGGAGAGTGAGAGGAGAGACAGCGTGGGCGAGGGGGCCTACGACTGACATAAAACAGTAACAGCACCTCTGAGGGTGTGCCGTCGTTTTGGTGTTTGCCATTAGCATCTGGATGAGTCCTGGTCTAAGATGCCTTTGCCTTTGAAGAAAAACACTTGGCAGTTTTTGAAAATCACCTGCACCCTCTGGTTCACTGGTATTCAGTATGCTTAGTCCTTTGTGCATTTAACCCTGAATATCACAGTCAATTCAGTAACAAGGGAGCCTAAATAGGAATGTCGTTATATGTGGTATGCAAGCTAACACACAATCGACTGTAAAAGGTTCGCAATTAACTGAAACCTCCCCCTCACACCTCTAGCCCACAACCCCCAAACCCCCCTGCACCTCAAACATGCAAACTTTGTCAAACATTCATTTATTGATACTGTAGCTTCCATTGAATACACAGTAGTGTTAGCTTGTAGCTAATGTATGGCAATAGTTTCCTTTGTTTGGGTGACCAGACGTCCTCTTTTCCTGGACATGTCCTGTTTCTGAGACCTGGAAAGTGTGACTGATCAGGATTTTAGAATGGCTCGGGTTGTTGAGATGCCTAAACATGTCAAGGGCATTTCTCATAAACTTAAAGTCCAGAACAGCCATCCTATGCACCACCGTCGGCCCGAGATGCAGCTGAGATGCGCATCAAATATATCAACCCCCCACCTTGAACACATAATTGTACTTCATATAGTTTGTTTGTTTATCCATAGACAAAATAGCATTATTTAGGCATGCTGCCATTTGACTTCATGGGTCTACTGAGATGAGGAAAGCTTCACAGAACAATATAAGATCTGACCAGAGGAAACCCAAAAGACAATGAACATGCATAAACATGCAATGTGACCAAAAACAGAGAGAGTGCGCACGACGGAGGGCTGTAAAAGAAAGGGAGGATGGAGAGTGGCAGTGAGGGATGAAGGTAGTTAGTATGCAAAGCTGAGCCGCCCCATCTGTTTAGTGCAGCACCGCTCGTCGTATAACTGTCGCTGGGCTGCAGGCTGCATGAAGAATGTTCTGGATTTGATGTAATTCCACAAAATTAATGACAGCTTTATACTCGGGGGGCCAAAAGGGAATGATTAGCATTTGATCGCCCATCTGATCCACTACCCTGTCCAAGATATACGGCCCGGATCTCCTGTTGCAAGGACACAAATGCATTTTAAAGCTCACCTTTCCCATACCTGCCATGAGCCTTGAGCACACTTAAACACATCACACACACAGTTTTACCTCTCCCTAACACAAACAATAGATTTCTATGTGTGCAAAACTGTGAAAATGATAAATAATTGAACTAGTGATGAGAAGTTCGGAAGTTTTACTGTCTCAGACATTGGAGTCTCGTTCAGCATAATGAACGAATCTTTTTTCGAGTCATCACGTTCATTTCGTTCATTTTAGCAAAATATAATAAAAATGACTTCAGGTTTGAGTCATTCGTTCATCGCGTGACAGCCCCGTAATGTTAACCTACGCAGCCTGAGCCGGAAAGAGAATTGATTACTTCATCTGTCGAGTCGTCGGGTTTGAGTCCATAATTCCAATATAGAAACTATAGGATTATGCGCATGCACAACTGAACGAACCACTCATAGTAGATGACTCGGTATTCCCCAGTCACATTAAAGATTAGTTCAAAATTAATGAATCGTTCAAGAACGACCCATCACTAGATTGAACCCACAGGAGAGATGGCTTGGCCAAATGTACCTAAATACATTCAAAAACATCCAAACATTTTCTGTTTAAGATCTAAACTCTTCAGTCCAAAATACTGAAAAACAGTGAATAAAGGGGGATTCCTACAATTGTTACAGTTTAAATAAAACAAGCATGATTCTTGAAATAATTAGCCCTTCATGATTTGGGTGGTTTGGAAGCTTGCTGGGCTGGAGATACTTTAATGTTGTGAAACTTGCTAGAGGTTTGGTTATCATTTAAAAAATGTCAATATATGTTTTTGGCTGGGTTTTTGGCTTTATAAATTAAATTAAATGCAAAAACAAACTCAAAAGCCATTTCAGGTTCTACACATCTAAACCAGTAACACAAAGAAAAGTAACAAAAAGAATCACATCCATTTATTCATTCTAAAACTACAAAAATATTCAAAATGGTTTTAGATTTAGACTTGAAATTAAATTTATTCTTCTATAATTATGCTAATTTCTATAGCACTAAGGTAACGTGGGTGTATATAAAGTTTTTTTTTTATCATTATAGGTTAATGGCTTTTATAATAGGAGATATCCTTTGGCATAATTTACCTAAATGGATTTAAAAAAATCCAAAAACAAATACATCTCATCTATTTTGCTTTGAGCTCAAATCTTAAACAATAGAAAAAAGAATGTTGCTACAACAATTACATATTTTAAATACAACAACTGTGATTCTATTAATTAAATGTTTTTTAAAATCATTTGTGTGTTATATTGAACTTCCTTTAAAATAACTAGGCCTCTCTAAAGGACATGAGGGTCTCCTAATTCTTTTCTTTCTTGAAACTTGTCCGTGTTTTGCTCCTTCAGCACTGGTTCTTCTTTTTGCCTGCAGTCCTGGTTTCCAGTAGCAGTCCAGACTGCAGGGTTGGGATGTCTGGCTCTGTGTGTAAGAGCAGTAAAATCTCCTGCCTGGTTCTGGACTCTCCTATGCACCACCTGCTTAATGTTTGCTGTCCATCTGCTTGATGCTTTTATTTCTATAATTCTGTCTGCTCGTGGCTTCTCCAACGTCTAAATGGGCAAATTATCCAACTGTCTACCTAAATCTTAGATATTCTCAGAATGTACAGATGTTACCAAAATGTCCGCAGGATTTCAGAGCTCTACAGGTCCACCAGGGGGGTAATTTGGACTTTT
Source organism: Rhabdalestes septentrionalis (assembly GCA_037832545.1). NCBI lineage: Eukaryota > Metazoa > Chordata > Actinopteri > Characiformes > Alestidae > Rhabdalestes > Rhabdalestes septentrionalis. Next base: position 5,309 of record JBBMFX010055816.1, read on the forward strand.
CATGAACTTCCAGAATGGCAGAAAGGCCACTGGGATTCAGGCTTCAGCAGACTTTGAAGTGAAAAGGCATGTGTTAACACCAGCTAAACAAAATTCGTTGTAAAAGGAGGGGGTAGTAAACAAAACTTACCTTTCTACATAAACAAATGAATAGTGTCTTCCAATGTAGGTAATGCACAGATTCAGTTTTAAACATCCACAATGAAAGTGGGTAGAACTGTGGCGCAGAATGCCTAGCAGGTGCGACGGGATGATGTTGAACATAAAATGAGAGTCCAGATTCCATGAGATGATAGGACACGAGGCAACAGGTGTTTTATGTATTATCATAGTTATAAATAATTAAAAAGAGGCAATATAAAATTCACTCACTCATTTTCTGTAACCACATATTCCTCGCTAGGATCACGGGTATCCAGGGCCTGAGCCGAGCGCCAGTCCACCACAGGGCGCACACACACTCACACCTGCAGTCAAGTTAGAAAGCTCAGTTCATCTGATGTTCATGTCTTTGGACAGAGAACCTGGAGGAATCCAACACTGCCCCTGGAAGAACATGCAAATTCCACACACAAGGCCAGGACCTGGATTCAAACCCCCAATGATGCCACCCACTGTGCAGGGATACATTTTGTTTTGTTGCTTGTTAATATGAAAATGAAATTTAGATCATGTTCTTATTCAGTAAAATATATGTTTTTATTAATCATTATTAAAAGCCACAAAGCCATTTAAACACACAATGCCATACAATTATACATATATGTATTTAATTAAATGTATCTATCACATACTGGCTTGGTTCGTGCAGGCAGGAGGCACACATGCAGACTTCCATTTTTCTCTTTTGCTTCCTTTATCATTAATGAATGCAAAACAAACGGCATATTGAGCAAAATAGAAACAGTAAAGGACAAACCCACGTGAACACAAAGCAGGAGAAGAGTGAAGGTGATCCAACAAAGAATGAAATTCTATGTATATGTTAATTATACTTACAGTGAAAAACCGAAATGATCTGAACATAAATCTGTCTTAATTCCTGGTCAGCTGTGGTGTTGTTTTCGTCAACGAAAATTATGACGAAATATCTTCGTCAACTAATATTTTTCACGTGTCGCGACGTAAATGCTGGTCATGTGACGATAGTGAAACGAAATCAATAATGCAGTTTTGACGACGAATAAGAACGAGACTAAATGTGTTTTACAAGATAAAATTATCCAAAATATCTCTTCATTTTCGTTGACGAGACCAGACGTTATTTCCTGTACGATGGGGAGGGGAGAAAAACGTAAAGGACGCTCGACCTTAGATTTGCGTCCCAATGCGTTTGTCCATTGAGAGGCACTGGGAATTAGACTTCTCTGCCCGAACCCGAACCCTGCCACTCTCCTAGGGCCGGGCCGTGATCCAGCGTTTGAGTGTCTCGGAGCTCAGAGTGTCAGTTTAAGAATGCACCAACATATCAGAACGAACCACGTATTTAAAAAATCGGATTTAAATCGGGCTCGGACCGAAAATTACATTTAATGTGTCAGGCCGGGATGCACGGGCTCGGGTCATTTTTTGGGCCTGATCTAAGCTCTAATGTGCATGAAATGTATCTAGAGTGGACAAAACTTTTGGGACAAACAGCATTTTTTTCAAGCAGCCTTTCCCATATTCATGCAAAAAGGCTGATCCATGTTCTAATTTGGTTGTGTATACTATATTTGTTCAGGTGAGTTCAGGCCTTTTACCAGTTTTACAAATGTGGGCTTTATGTCAACAGACACGCACACATTTTCACATTGTACACATTGTATTTGCGCTTTTTAGTGTTATTCGTTTATTTTATTAAAAATGTTGTTTGTGTACATCTAAGTTCTAACATAGTCGGCAAAACAAATGTCGGAAATTCAAATCAGAGTGTCTTCCATGTCTGGAATGGATGTACAGTATTCCATGTCTGGAATGGATGTAAGGTAATCAGATAACCTTAATCTAATTGTGAAATAGGCTTGACTGAAATTTTAGATTTTGTCTATTCTACTAAGTACCTATACTAATTTGACTTGCATTAATAAAAAAGACTCAAATACAGCTTTCATTGACTAAAACCAGACTAAAATATCATCAGTTTCATCGACTAAAACTAGACGAAAATAGTCCTGGACTAAAATAAGACTGAAACACCAACTTGACTAGACTAAAAAGTGTCTGGACGTGACTAAGACTAATAAAAACTAAAATGACAGCTTGATGCAAAGACTAGACTAAAACTAAAAGTAAAACAGGCCACCAAAAACAACACTGGTCAGCTGTATGGTTGCTGTGGTGCATTTATGGGCTTAAATGGCTTTGCTAAGGGGCCTACTGGGCCTACTCCAGGGCCTAACATGTCTGCTAAAGGGCCTAGCAGGTCTACTGAAAGGCTGAGTGGCTCCGCTAAGGGGCCTGGTAGGCTTACTTAAGGGCCTAGTTGCTCTGCTAATGGGTCTAGCGGCTCTGCTAAGGTGTCTAGTTGCCTTCTGGGAGCAGCCACTGGCAGTAGCCTTCCCAGGAACGGAGCATCTTGGGTTGTGAGTGGAGCTTTGGGCCTCGGGAGTGGCGCCTTGGGCTTCAGGAATGGAGCTTTGGGCCTTGGGAGTGGAACTTTGGGCCTCGGGAGTAGAACTGGGAGTGGAGCTTTGGGCCTCGAGAGTAGAACTTTGGGCCTCGGGAGTGTAGTTTGGGCCTCGGGAGTGGAGCTTCTGTGGGCTGTGGGTGCTGACCATTATTAAATTGAATACTTGCAAATGCAGCACAAAATAAATATTTAACTAAGTTTTAACGTTACTCAGTATTGATAACAGTTCGTTTCAAGCCAGAATTACTGGATCTGATGTCAAAAAGGCCTTAGCTACGAAACCCTGGTCAACACACAGGAAAGACTGATACACAGATGAGTGCAGATTAACATGGATGTGCAGCAGGACTGTGTCCCAAATACCTCCCTGTTCCCTATAAAGTGTACATAAATTTCAGACTACAAGCACACAAACAATGTAAAACAAAGTGCTACTGGATATTCATCCATGTGTGCAGAACTTCTGAATGGACATACTGGGCACTGTAAGTATATTTAGTGCTCAGCTGAAGTCAACAAACATCTTGCACATCCACAGAGGAAAGGAAGGAACATACATTCTTCCATAATATAATAAATACCTTTTCCTTTCTTAATTAACAGATGACAGATTAACAGAAATTATTTGCCTTAAGCTCATATATGTTCTAGACACATTCAGCTGAGTGACACATCACAGTGTTTGTGAGGTTTATCATCTGTCGCTTTTTAAGATCATCGAGAGTAAAAACCCGCCTGTCTGGAAAGCATTAACAGCCCGCTTTACTGCCTAGGAGGCCTGCACTGCTGCACAATGGAGTGGCACAGTGCATTCCTTTCCTTCCCCTCCCTCCACATCCACTCCACGGACTGAAGAAAAGATCAGAGACATTTTGAGAGGAGCCAAACTGTGATATTTGGATGATCTGCAGCACTGCATGTCTTGGATTCCCCGGTAGAACCTACCAAAAGTGACCCAAGAAAGGAGATCCAGGGAACCAGCAACAGGGTTCTGGGTGCCTGATGTTCACTGATGGTGCTGGGGAGTGAAGACCAGACCATCTGGTCTGATCCTACAGAAGATCTGCTGGAGAACAAACAACTGAAGAAGTTTGTGCTGCTCTGATAGAAAGGGGTCAGAACACACAGTGCAGCTCCTACAAGTTAACCCTATATGTGGACGGCCAAGTGTGGCCATCAGGATCCACTATGTGAAGAAGACGCAGTGTGTGTATATATATATATATACACTACAGTAAGATTTTTTTGGTCCTGAAAATGCCCAAACACACACGCTCTCATGCACACATTTTCAGGCTCTGCCATGGCCCCTAACTCTTCTCTGGGAAATAAGCATTTTTGGTGCGCACGAGCTGTAAAGGAGCCGAACGGCAGATAGGCCATAAATCTGACCATAAAAATGCCGTGCTGTCAGTGGCACTGTCAGCCATCAATCGCCCTGGGCTGCTCTGATGAAGGAGAAATAGGTGATAAAAAAGCAGCATTTTAGGGAAATTATGCCCAGCCTTCCATTTGCAAAGTGCTGCAGAGGTATGGCAACAGAATTCTAATGAAAGGCTGGTGCAGAGAGAGAGAGAGAGTGAGAGAGAGATAGAGAAACTGAGAGAAAATAAAGAGAGATCGGGAGAGAGAGAGACAAAGACAGGAAAAAATACAGAGAGACAGACGGAATGGAGTTACAGGGAGAAAGGGAGGGAGATAGAGAGGGAGAGACAGCAGGAAAAGGTAACTCTGTGGAAACAGTGTCCATCATTTGTTTTGCATGCAGTATAAAGACATCAACAGAAAAAAAATGAAAAAATACATCCTATTCAGATCTTCTCTGTAAATTTGGAATATTCTGAAAGTGTATCATTGCTTTTACAAAGATTTAAGACCTTATTTTCATCCTTTATACAATTTGTAAAAAAAAAAACTATTTGGGCAGAAATGCCCTTTAAAAGCTCTGATGTTGAACTGACTGTTTTTGCAGAGATGGCGGACTGATGAACTCGCAGTCTGACCTGTAATTCTTCCACCTAATTGAACCATCTCTCTTAATTAATGATAATGACATGTCCACTGCTGGCATGGATTTATCTGAGAGTGATATAATACAGGCCATAGTCCATCTCCTTCAGTTAAACACTGTAAATTCACCTGTATGGCTTATTAACTCTCTTCTGTAACAATTCATTAAATGAGATAACTTACTGCATCTATAATAATAATCAATGATTTATAATCAGAAACTCTTACAGTCATGCACAAACACACCACAACCTAAACACCTGTAATTCCTGATAATAATAATGTTTAACACATTTATTTGATGTTGCAGTCATGTTTTTCCTCTGATCTATTCTTAATTCAGTACTTAAAAGCCCCATAATGCACAATTTTTGTGTATTTTAGGTTTTGATTACTGTGCCTTTAAGACTGAGATATATAAATTAACTCTGTTCTGATTGACTGCCATGAATTCCAGCTCCTTTAGAAAACCAGTCTGACCTAAAACATTGCCTTTCAATTTTAACATGTGTGGGCAGGGTCAAACTACTCTCATCTGAACAGGCAATTGCATGCTAATAAGATGGGGATTCCATGACACACAAAAACAACAAATGAACTGCTTTTAGAACTAAGGATTGGCATACGAAGCTACATTAGATGGTATAGATTCTGATATTACAGTTTTTCTCCGTTGGTTTGGCTCATTTCTTGAAACAGAAACGACATTCTCAAAACAACATGGACAAATCTCCAAACCACCTTGCAATGGTTCACAACAGAATGGCATTTCTCATTGGTTACATCAATTAGCAAATGTCTTAGTACATGTCTCAAGTGTCTCAGTGCATCTTTGCGAATGGTTACATACAAGTAGCCTACAGTTCGCACAATGAGCCCAAATGTAGCACTTTTTTCAAATAAATAGATCTTGCTGATCTAAATTGATTAGTTGATTTTCAGTCTAATGGTAGTTCTCTCCAAAACATGTCAGCATGATTTCATTGTGTAAGTCATCATATGCACAATAGTCTGTTCAGTTGTGAAAATAAGTCTAGAACATAATACCATGAACACCAGATATGAATCTTGAAACATTTCTTACATTCATGCCAGTAATTG
>JBBMFX010055859.1:0-10000 GCA_037832545.1 Rhabdalestes septentrionalis
GATGCCCGTTTCCAAAGACTCAGGCTGGTGCCACTATAGAATGCAAAGGAACCGTCTGGCCTGTCTGTGGCCGGCTGAGATTTCAGTAGTGCACTAGAGGGCAGGCTGTGACCTCATCTAGATACACACACACACACACATACGCCACACAAGCACACACACATAAACCACACATACACATAAACCACACTTGCACCACACATACACACACCACATGCACACCTACACACACACGCACACACACCACACATACACACACACACCACATAAACACGCACACACACTACACTAAAACACACAAACACACACTACACATACACACACAAATAAACGTGCCACACATACATGCCACACATACTCTCACATACACCCAACACACATACACATACCACACATATATACATACACGCACACATACAGACCCAGACAGACACTAACTTCTAACATGCATTGTACATAGCAGAGTGTATTTAACATTGAGCTTTTTCTGAGCTCAAAGTCTGAGTTTTATTTTGGCTTTTATGTTGTTGTTATGTCTGTGACTCTCTGTGTCTCTGCAGTCCTAATATAAGCAATTTCCAAACAACAGTTTCTGATTCTGAATCTGAAATTCTGCTTGAAGAACCAAAACTGGCTTTGCACTCTCCGAGACTATTCAGCAAATGTTCCAAAGCATATCTCACCAGAATCTTCACCGAATAACAATATCTATGGCATAGCAGTGTTGGCTAATGTTCAGTAGGCTGAGTAGGTTCTGGAGGTTTCATCTCTCACCGTGGCTGAGAACTGGCTGCTTTAATTACTGACTACCGACACGCAGACCAACCAATAATTGTTGTTTTAGCACACCACGAAAGAACACTCAATTGTGTTTATGGTGCTTCAACAAAAACAGACTTCTGTGAGGTAGCAAGAGTTCCTTGAAATACTTTCATTATTATCTTTATAACAATGTGCCATTAATGATGGAGTGAATGCTCCGTAATGATAGATCAGATGGAGTTATGCATTTATTGGCATCCAGACACTAGCCTTCAAATTGCTTGCCATTTGACTGAAAAATATCTGTGGCCTGGTCCTTCCTTAGCATTGACTAGTATAGATGCATTCTAAACAAGCCAAATGAAGCCGGTAGAAAATGCAAGAGGTAAAATACAATGAATCATCACTATGATGTGATGTTAATTTGAGCTCTTTTTAAGGTAAGTGACCGAAAATGAATAAACAAAGAAACTAATCAAAACTGCTGTGAGAATCTAATATCTCACACACAGGCACACATACACACACACAAACACAGTGAGCCTGTGGTCTCTACATTACGTGGCCACTATGTTCAGACCACTGTGAGTGTGTGGGTGTGTGTGAGCACTACTTGGTCCTGTAGAACATCATTGCCATCTAGTGTTCCAGCTGGAACTACTTTGCCTGGGATTTTTTTGTGCTCAGTCTCTCTGTTTTTGTTGTCATTAGGAACTGCCATTGTGTTTCTCAGGACACAGAGCTACTGAGGCAATAAAGGAAGTGTCCTCTGTAAAGTATTAAATTAAAGCAAAAATGCTCAGTTTAAGGGACCATATAATACACTAGATCAAGTTGGGCAAACCAAATGACCTTCCACCCATTTTAATATCAATTAACCTAACAATGTTCCATGATCACAATCACATACAGGACAAAAGGCTGCTCTCACAAACACACCAGAAACACTCCATGGTCTGTGAAGTGTGTGAAAGAGAAGCAGACTCATGTCAAATTCTGACTAATTTACTGTGAAGAATCTCCTCCCTGAATGCTATGTAGTTCAGGACTAGGCTTAACCCCGACTGGAATGCAGACCCAATATAGCAGCTCCAAACAGCCCTTATCTCATAAAGGTGAAGACCTCACTCTGTCCATACCAACCAGGCAGGACCAGAAAGGCCTGAAATTTCCAGTCCTTGTTACGTCACCCCCAGCCTCTGCACACACCAAAGCCTGTGATCCTCAGGGGGGCAGCACTTTGTTGGGCATCTTTGCAGAATGAACACTTGCACAACCGCAATGCAGTGATAGAAACAAAATATCTCTTTATTAAGCAGAGATTTGCTTCCATTTTTTATTAAGTTATTGTACAGTATACAAATATTCACACTCCAAATTTCAAAAAGAAAAAAAAACACTTTCACTAACAACTTTCATCTAATATAATCAATTAACGTATTTCAGGGGTGGGCATTGAAAATTCGATTTAGTATCGGACGGCCTAAGTGGTGCAGGTCATGGCTCAGTGGTCAAACGAATTTCATTTAAAAAGCTAAAATGGTGCAGGATTAAAATCCACAAATCCCCAAGGATTTTAATTGACATGTTGAGTTTTGTTTACCTAACTCTTAAGGTTTCTCTGATAGCTCCTGCGTTCTGTAAATCCAGTCATGTTTCAGTTCACTGTAAAATGGGAAAATTAGTGTGGAGTACATTGCTCATTCTGTTTACTTCGGTGAGCATCATTATGCACTTGCAAGTCTGCTGGTGCATTTTAGCACCAGTTGTTTTTTGTTTATTTTCCACTCAGCATGGTTAGGTCTGCTGTGTAATATCTGAATACGTGTTCTGCCAGCACCAACAGCAGATGCACAGTGCTGTACTGAACTCGAAGTGCCTTGTTCCAGGCCTACAGCCTGCACTGCACTAAATGGCCAGAATAAAACTATTCCAAAGTTCAGCTGAATCTGCTCTTGGTGCCGTACCTGATGAAGTGGAGGTCTCAGCACAAGCAGAAAGTCTTTAACTAGTCCCCACAAGTATGGGAAAACTAAATACTGCTGTTTCTGTTATTGGCATTGCTGGTGGAAGACCTCTTAATACAAACAAAACTAGTTTTCATTTCTTTTTTTCCAGTCGTGTTTAAAAACTGTTTCAACCCAAAGCTTTATCATAGCTAATGAACTTGCCTTTTCCCTCTCATTGCCGTCTTCAACTCGTGCAACCCAGTATCATGACTACAGTCCAAGTGGTATGCAGTCCTGAGGCTTAATAGGACTACTTTTTTCATCAATATGAATGTTTAGCAACTCATTACTAAACGGTGTTGAAACGGATATATATGGTCTTTACATTTGGTTTGGGTATTGTGTAAGTATTTTGACTCGATCCAGGTCCTTTCCAAACCCGTATATCCCTCTCATTAGCTAAGCACTCAAAGAAGGCAAATACACTAAACGCTATGAAATTAAGCTCAGTAATTAGGTATAGCTATGTAAAAAGAGATGCTATCATTTTGCCTATGCTATGCCAAACACCAGAGCATGTAGATAGTGAAGAGCAGGGACCAGTACATTTCTATAAATGCATGTACTAACAATACACTTGGTGATCAACAATCCTCTTGAGATCCTGATTTCATACAAATCGCTCCAACTCTCATTTACATTTATGGCATTTAGAAGATGTTTTAATCCAAAGCGACTTCCATTAACTACAGGGGACAGTTTCGCTGGAGCAACTTGGGATTAAGGGTCTTGCTTAGGGACCCAGTGGTGGTTTGCTGAAGGTAGGATTTTAACCCATGTCCTCTTAGTAGAGCGGAAAGTATCCTACCACCTAGGCAACTACAACCATGACAATTGATACGCCTGTTGTAATCCACAAGCAAGATTTCTGAGCATTTTTTGACAGGAGGGTGGTGTTTTACTTACAGCCAGTCATGGACCATTGTTTATACTTTTTTTATTTTATATTTAGGAGCCTATATTTTTCTACGACAGGCTCACTGGTGGCAACTGATGCCTTGCTAGTGTTAAATGTTTACCTTTCTCCCGTGTGATCCAAAAAGCATTGGGTTTAAGGCCAACACAATGGAGACACATGTAGGAGTGAAGAACGAATGTATGAGAATGTCCAAAATGAGCTGTTCCACAATGACAGCCAGTACATGTGTTTGTCTTTATGAATTTAATTGAGATTAACACAAACCTAAACCAAATATCGAATTTTGAGCCTGATTAAAACAAGTTCACAGAAATGTGGAGCACAATACAATCCTACAAAATACTGATAATTATTATCTCAGCGACCAGCAGTCAATTGACTGAATTAGTCAAGGTAATGGAGCTTCACTTTAACAGACTCGGAGTCGGAACCCATCTCTACAGGAAAGCTCCCCAAGTGTGTTAGTGATCACTTCTATAGAGTAAAATGTCCTAGTACTGGTCCTCTACAGCTTTGGGTTGAAACCTATTACAGCCTTGCTTCCTCTGTTTTCTTTAATTCTGTGTGTGAATGAGTGGATGTGTGCAGAGTTTCTGAAATCAGAAGCTATACTTAAACACCACTGAGTTATTCTCTTTTTAGACAGAACAGTTTGACTGTTCACATGTGAACACATTTCCCATACTGGTGCTCATAAGCTGATGTCCTTCATTTTTATAAATATTTAATACACATAAACTCATTCAACATTAGAACAATCAGCCTCTCTTCCATGACACAGTCTAAAAATTACAATGAAGTAAAACAAGAAGTGACAATTTTTCAATAAAATAGCTATGTATTACAGTGGGTGAGGATGAGGATTGTGATCACAGTGATGGTTAGGCCCTTGAAACAGAACATTTAGTCCAAGAAATAGGGTTTATAATGGGGTTAAGGAGCTAGAATTGGCAAATTTCACATTTATATACACACACACAAACAAATGATCAGCCAAAATATTAAAACCCCCTGCCTAATATTGTGTACCACCAAAACAGGCCTGGACTCCATTAAACCCCTGAAGGTGTGCTGTGGAAATTTGTGTCATTTTGTAGTATTCTTTAAGTCCTTTAAGTATTAGATGTGACCTCCAGCATTTTATACAGATGCTCAGTCTCAAAAATTCGAAGGCCAAATCATTTTTATCATGTTTATCAAACCATTCCTGAACTTTTTTTTTTGCATGGATGTACAAATTAGTCTGCTGTAGGAGGCCACTGCAATTAAGGAATACTGTCGTCATGAAGGGTTGCACTTGGTCTGGAACAATGCTTACATAATACATGAATGCTAAGACCCAGCAGGACATTGCTCAGAGCATCGCACTGCCTCTGCCTGTTTGCCTTCTTCCCAAATTGCATACAAGCACCTGTCCACTTGATGTTAAAGAAAACATGACTCTTCCGGACAGGCCACCTTCTTCCATTGCTCTATGCTTCAGTTCTAAAGCTCCAATATTATGAGCACTGTCGCCAAGAAAGGGTACTATGACTGGTCTGCCCCTACGCAAACTATGTATTATGTATTCTGACACATTTCTAACATAGTTATCATGAAGTTTTCTCAGTATTTTGTGCTACAGTAGCAAATCTGAGTGGTTGGACTGATTATCCTTTGCTCTACATGTGCATTAGTGAGCCTTGAGCACTCATGACCCTGTTCCTAGTTCACCATTGTCCTTCTTTGGACTACTTTTGATAGGTACCAAGCCCTGCATACCAGAAACCCACCACAAGAGCAGCTGTTTTGGATATCCCTGACCCAGTCCTTTAGCCATTTACAATTTGGCCCACCCATGCAGGGAGATAATATATGGTATTTACTTCACATACCTGTCAGTCCTTCCGACATAATATAATTTTATCTATAATTTAAAAAAATCTATTAGAACATTGTCTTGATGAAAAAAGAATCCACTGAAGAATAAATATACTAAGAAGCGTTCTAAATGCATCAAATGGTTTTGGCTTCATCTCAACAGCGTTCTATTCCTAACTTACTGATATTCCACAAGAAGCGGCCCTTTCCAGGTAAGGAAAGCAGTAGTGCAAACAATTTCTTTTTTTCCTTTTTTTTCTTTTGATAGCACTTTAATTTCAGTAGTCTTGATGCCCACAGACAACACCCTCATCAAGTACTGAATTCTCCAAATATTTATGTGATACATTTTGTAGTTAATCCATAACATCTTTATTATGATGTGTGTGGTTTGGTTGTTAATCAAGGAACCAGATAGGTAGTAACAAAGTGCTCCGTCATGCTCATGACATAATTAGACACTTGTCTGCTTGTGCTACCTTAGTTTTTCCTTTTTCTTTGTAAATTCAAGAAACTTCAGGGCATCAGTAAACAGGAAATGACATCAAGCTGAAAGCCCACATTGAGCCCTTTGCCTTCAGATTAACTCAGATAAATTGATCACTTCTTTACTACATGGTTTATACTGACATATTCAATAGTGTGTCACCTTAGCTTACTATGACCTCAAAGGCAAATGAAGATACTAAGAAAAAAGCCACCCAATGGGGCATCAGGCATTGTTTTCACTCACTTGCCACTGTATTAGAAAGGCCCCTTCAGATGGACAGTTTCTGAACACCAAGCCATGGTTGGTTAGATATCCACTGACAAACCACTCTCAACCCAACGGTCAAAACCTCAGTGACGCTGCCCGATACACATATACATGCATCCCAGTCCTATGCTATAATTGAGAGTGCTGTGTTGAGAGTGGTCTACCATTCAAATAATATCCAGCCAGCAGCAGTCCTGTGGTGAGAAACTGGACCAGTAGTAAAAGGGGAAGCGTTGCAGGTGACACATTGTGCTTGACGAAAGATGGGCTACAATACATCTCAGTCTATAAGGTTGGAGACCATATATGGCCAGAGTTAGGAAGTACAAGGCAAGGGTTTCTAATAAAGGGGTGAAGGTGTGATTTTGAATTGTGCCACATTCATTACTGGCTTCTAAACAGCTTTTTTTGTTCACACTGTTTGCTTATGAGGGAGCTTTGGGATGGGTCGACCTCTTTTAAAAGAAAGAAAACTTTTAAAAATCAAATGCTTATTCTTTGACAACTTGGATTTACAATATGACTCGTACGGAAGAGCAGAAGTTTGAATTGTTATTTCACGTATTTCTATTATACTGTATATTGCTGGCCATCTTGAGAGTCAACTTAAAATGCACAATGTAGCAAAGAGTGAACAATTTCCCAGAAATAACACGGAAGTGGCCATGTTCTCCAAAATGACCAATAAGACCCTTAAACCTTGACCAATTATGACTTTCCAATGACAACATGTCAGGCTGTGAGCGGACTAAAAAAAAGGCATCATAAAAGGCTTCCAACCCAGGATAGCACCTAGACGGAGCTACATTCCATTTAAATTAAAAATAAAAAAACGAGAACAGAACATTTTGGCTTCTGGTTGACAGTCCATTACATTTTTTTTTAATTTGTTTTAAGGCTTTTCTTATCTCCCATTCCCACCCTCTTATTTAATCTTGTTCGTTCCCCTCACTGCTTTTTGCTCTTCCTGAATAAGTTCTTGATCTTGGTGCGCTTCTTCTCACCGTTGTCAGAGTCCAGGGAGGAGGGGGAGTAGAGGTGTTTAGCCTGCTTGCTGGCTTTCTCCTTTGTGTCTAGAGAGCTTATTGAGGGGTAACGTCCATCTGGGGGCGTCCCTCCAGCAGGCAACTGGCCGAGGCTGTGAGACTTCTCCATCATGCCATTATGGGCTGTCTTGGTGCCGGGATAAAAGGTCAAACTCTGGGATTCAGGGATGCCAGAGGAGCGAGTGAGGTCGGGGGAGCCCTTGCGGATGGTGGCAGAGTCGGCAGAGCAGGAGCCAGGTGGAGATGAGCCGTCTGAAGCAATGGCCTGAGCCTCAAACAGGAGGAGCTCTTCGCGAGAGATTTTACGTTGTGGTGTTTCTCCTCCAAGACCACAGGGGCTGGAGAACTGCTTCCTGCCCACAGACGAGCTGAGGGAGTCTGAGTCTGAATACGTGTCTTGAGAGTCTCTGCAAGACAGAATAAGAATAAACCATCTTTCTTGTCAGTAAATCCAGGTTATTCCACATGTTAGACAGTCATCCCTGGCATTCTTAATTTTTAAAGTTATACTGCGAGGTGTTCCAAAATATTTGCTTTTGTTATGATAAAACAGCTAGAACTGTTTTTTCCCCAAACTAAAAAACTAAGCACATAATCAAATCAAAAACGATCGTTTAAACACATGAAATGTGCCAATGTATGTTGACATCACAAAAAACTTTTGGGTTAGGTTCTACAATAATTCCCTGTATGATACGGTCACAAATATTTAAAATAGTGAGGATTTAGGTTTTATAAACCAAAAAAGAGGGATGGATCATATTAAAACATTCAAAACTGTCTATAAACCGTAGAAAATTGGATTTCTTCAAATGCAGCATCGTACATGTATTGTCCGTGACAATGATGGGACTTTCATGCATTGAAATGAAAGTATACAATCAATAGTATGAACATCAGTGCGTACAAAAATTTCATGAAATGACAATGTACCCTTTTCTGTCCGCATTGAAAAAGATGTGTTCATCGTCTGCTTCTGATCTGTAGACTCCGGGTGCAGAGGCCATAGAGAGCAGGTCAGGGTCGGCCGAGAGCAGAGAGGGCTGATGGGACAGGAGGCTCCGCCGAGAGCGACACAGACTGCTGCTGCGCGTCAGAGGCGGACGCATTAAGGGGGCTACAGAGGAAAGACACTGGCTTTTAATAAGTGATGGACAATATTTTTGTTTAAAATATCCTTGTTGAAGTTATTACTGTTGCTTTGCTTTACTCTTTAAATAATTTATATTTACATGATATTTACATAATGAATTGAATTTGTATTTCATTTACACCATATGGACATATGTATCGGGGCGCCTGAACATTACACTAACAAGGACTTTAATGACATTGCATTCAAATACAAAAACTTTAATATGGAGACGTTCCGTCTTTTGCCACAGTAACAGATTCCACTTTTCTTGGAAGGCTTTCCTAAATTTTGGAGTTTCTGTGGGAATTTGTGTCTATTTGTTCTGCAGAATTTTTATGAGGTCAAATATTGATGTTGGACAAGAAGGCCTGGCTCACAATCTTCATTCCAGTTCATCCCAAACGTGTTGGATGGTGTTCTTTGAGGGTTCTATGAGGGCCAGTCAATTTCCTCCACACTGAACCGATTCAGCCACGTCTTTATGGAGCTTGCTTTGTGCACTGGGACACAGTCATGCTGGAATAGAAAAGGGTCTTCCCCAAACTGTGTCCACAAAGTTGGAAGCATAGCATTGTCCAAAATGTCTTGGTGTTCTACAGTATTAAGATTGCCCTTCACTGGAAATAAACGACAAGCTGATTTCAATAATTAAGTGGTGTCTCTGATATTTTTGTCCATATGTTAAATATTACTCCAGCATGCACTCCAATAAAAAATATTCAGGAAATAATGGTCAAATTTCAGTTTTTTCCAATAATAATAAACAACATAATAATTCCGCACTAACTACACATATTTTGTATTTCAAATTAAATTCAAATTTTCCATTTCAACAGTGACGTGCTCACAGCTGAACTGTGTACCAATGGGTGGAGTGTCTTCGTCCAGGTCATCCACCCCTCCTGCAATGGGGTAAGGGGGCAGAGAAACGCGGGGCATCACCACCCAGCTGTGGTCTGAGTAGAGGGAGGCAGTCAGACTGGGCAGGCCCGAGTTCTGCACCACAGGAAACCCGCACAACTTCTCAATCTGCTGCCAGCGGTGCAGGCGCTCGCGAAGACATGCCGTCACCTCTGATAGTGCCTTTCTGTACAGCACACACAAAAGAAACATATAGTCAGCAAAAAAGGGAGTGGTGCCCTCAGTTAAGTACTTTTGTTCCCCTAAAGAACTTTCTCTAAAGAAAAAAAAAAGTGTAAATGTGCCTATTAAAAGTTTCCAGAGTCTTTACCTCAGGTAAAGGTTCTTTTCAAATGAAAGATTTTTTTCCTAAAACTGAACACTCAAGCCAATAGCCAGTTTAAAACCTTTTCAAAAAACATTTTAAAAGAGTCTACATTTGTTTGTTCATGCATGCTTACTTGGCTTCAAGTATTTTGTGGTCAACCTCATCAAGCGATGAACTGTGAGCTACATGGAGAGTACCGAGCACAGAACCTCTCTTCTTTTTAATCTTTTCTGCCTGAAACACACACACACAAACACAAACACAAACACTTGTGTTCTTTAAAA
>JBBMFX010055880.1:0-11027 GCA_037832545.1 Rhabdalestes septentrionalis
GTTCGGGAGGGTTATATATTTGACACATTATACTGCAAACAGACCCTTATAACTGCTATTTACATTGAAAAGGAACAGTAGCCATGACAGTCCAAAAAAAGTTCCATGAAAATGACTCAATCTCGTGAATTTACCAGACTGGTCACGGGTCCGGACAGAACATTAACTCGGTCAAGATCCGGACCGCGGTCTGCCATTTGGTGATGCCTGCCCTACACTAAAGCAGGCCTGGAGACTGGATGCCATTTGAGACTCTTTATTAAACATAATACAATCCAAAATGGCTCTGGGCCGAACATAAGCACAGGAATACACACAAAACTAAATGTTTAGGATCCCTGCCAAGACGGTGGGCCGACAACCTCTTGTTGGTCCCATCCCTCTTTAAATACCCCATATTGCTCCTCAATTTCACCTGCAGGTGTTCCTAATAACCTCCTCATAGAAGGCAGGTGAAATCTCGAAGTAATAGATGATAATTTGGCTATGGGTGCCCTCTAGTGGTCGCCCTGTTACATGACACATACTGGCACTGCATGTCTACTAAACCTAAGGACAAATGTGGTTGAAGCATATTTAAAATATGATTTTGCCCATACAATTGCCCATTTTAATGATGACACACATGCAAATCTACTTAAGATTTCTTAACAATCCAATATGTTTTGAGGCAGCTATGTGATGATTTAGGTATGCAAGTTTCACAAGGCTAATTGGTGATCAAAACCCTACATGACCTGTCTGCCTTGAGATTGTGGTATAAAATTAGTCTGGTACACCAGACATCTTCTCTGATAAGCTATGTTTGGGGCAAGGGATAAATTGCATGGTGTGGGGGTGGCCTAGTGGGTAGAATAATTGTCTCTGGACAAAGAGGTCATGGATTCTACCTTCAGCATACCACCACTGGGTTCCTGAGCAAGACCCTTAACCCCAAGTTGCTTTAGGGAGACTGTAGTGAGGAATTGGAAGTCACTTTAGATAAAAGCATCTGCTAGATTCCATAAATGTCCATGTGAATGTACACATTTTGTTTTTCTCTGACGCATCACAAAGTTTGTATGCAATTACATTCACATTCATGGCACCTAACAGATGCTTTTATCCAAAGCGACTTCCATTCGTTAACAACAGTCTCCCAAGAGCATCTTGGGGTTTGCTCTGTGATCAGGAATTTGTGGGTTTGATTCCCAAGACTTCTAGGCACTTCTAAGGTACCCTGTGCAAGGTACCATCCTCACACACCCCTGGCACGATGTTCCTGGCTGCCCACTGCTTCACTTAGAATTTTGTGCTGTTTACACTGTGTAGTGAATTCACAAATGACAGAATGATCACATTCACTTTCACTGTTACAGAATTAAGAAACCAGTCAATTTAACATCATATTAACTCTATTTGCATTTGATCTCATTGTATGTGTCAAAATGTATAATGACAATAAAAGGCATTCATTCATTAATTCATTCATTCATTCATATATTGACCATTGCATTGACAGTGTTTTCCACAGCCACAACCTACCCTTGGCCTCCAGATGTGGATTTCTCCAGTGTGTTCTACACAGAAGAAGTTTACTGCTGTCATTTCACTACTGCCATCGATCCCACCTCTGTCATGATGAACCCAACTTTTATAAAAGGCCCCGTAAATACACCTTTGGTTGCCAGCCAAAGCCGAGCAGGTCTTAGCAAACTAGTATGTCAAAAATAGAGACCTTTTTTTCCTAGTTTGTGTTAGCTGACTGTGTGTTTTTTTTTTCAGATAATGTGTGGCAACTCAGACATTTCAGTGATTGTAAGTTGAACAACTCACACAAAACACATGATACAATAGGTAAAAATGTTTAACTCTAAATGCTGATACATTAAATGTTTCTTCCACAACCAAGATTGTTTGTGCTTTCTCTGTAGGGACAAACACAACAATTCAGTCTATACTTATTATGCAAAATCAGCAAGTTATAGGCAAGAATTACATAGACTGTGATAACTGTGGGTAGGTACCACATGATTTATTGTCATCTTTAGTGATATATTTCTCATATTTTTCCAATTGTAAACTGTCATGACCAGAATTGCTTCTATTTTGCAGGAAAGGGAAGTACAGCTATCTGATCCCCATCAGTAAACACATTCCTATCAACATGCCAGTCACCTTGCAGATGAAGTGAGAAAATCCATGAATACATATTGCAATACAATGGGATAAATTTAATACATTGCCTGTTTGAAATGTAAATGTGACCTACACCACCTTTAGCCTGTCCTAGGTCAAAATCAACTACACCAATGGGTACAGAGGTCCAATATTTCCCACTATGGTTATTCAACTGAATTAATAAATTAAGATGTAAAACTTATATATAATAAGAAGCTACTTATTAATATCTCTCAGGTAAGCAATATGCGCCAAAATATAATCCAAATCACTGCAATGGGCTAAGGCCAGAATGCCAGCATGATTGTATTCTGTATACTAACATAAAAACAGATTACACAAACGAGGAAAACTATAATAATCACCCCCATCGAGGGTACATAATAAAGAAGGCGAGGGGAAGACAAAATAAACAGGGCAGTCAGTGGGTGAAGAGACCCACTGGGCGCAGCAATACCTACACTGCTACATGAGTTATGCTGTTACAGTACTAGATTCACCCCAGCTATACAACCCCCAGGAAGCACGCACACCATATCACTTAAATGTTGTAAAAGGTTGACCATAACCGCACTCACCCAAAAGGGCCAAAATCACAATATACTACACACCAAACAATCTGTCCCCCACTCAAGCTTGCCCTGTCACTAAACCCCGATGACTAAGAATTAGTCCTCTCAACCCCCGCTGACAAAGGTGAAAACAAAAGAAATAAGCATGGCCAAACAATCATACCATAAAATAATAACAAACCAAATAAAACAAGTGGCTTTACACATTTAAGGCACACTATCACACAAAACATGTGTCACTCTGGGCCTAGTACTGATGGCAATGAACTACTGTAATGGACATTGATCAGGCCTACACTAAAACTTACTCTAAAAATTTGTCTGTCAGGGCAACGTACACAGATAACTTTTTTTATACACATAAAAGTCATGTAAACGTTAGGCTACATGTTGCTGTTTTTGCTGAAGTTATACCATGCAGACAGGAGTAGGTTTTTGGCATAAATAACTACAAAACAGTAAACACATATTCATCATCATGACATTAACACATAAAATCCCCACTACAGACACCAGTAATTAGCTAACCTTTCCCCTCAAAAGTGACATGCAACAGGAAGTTACAACTTCAAATACTTGTGTTTAATAAATGAGCTCCGCTACATACTATGAACTGCAATGAGCATAACTTAATACCTTTTAATGCTAAACGGTTACCAAGGACCTCCACATGCCAGAGAAACTGCCAAAACTGTCTGAATGCCACGCAGCAGATAAACAACTCTTGAATGCTGCGAGGCAGATGAGAATGAGTAAACCCTCCTTCTATATTGCTTAATGTAGCATTAAAAGAAAATTCTTCCCATATCTGCTTTACATTCTATCACTACCGGCTGGGTCTACATGCCAAATGCACTGAAATGCTGTTAGGTTTCAGACAAAGAGTGGGTCCGAGTTACCGGATCCATTAATATACGTGTGCGCTCACATCATGTGAGGCAGTTAAGCCTCCGGTTAATTGTTGTACTTTGCTTTGCCTGCATTATATATGGCAGTCTAATGCCAGTAACATTAATCTGAAGGCTTCCCTCACCCCCATCCCTCACACATTCCCCCCACTTTAAAAGGCAACCATCTCATTGCCTGTAGCTTCCTAGCACCATGGTCTGAAGTAACAGTCAGGGGTGGGTGTAGCTAAGTAGACAGCATTCTGTTGGCTTTCCAGGCATTGGGAACCGGAAGGGGTTGGAATGTTGCCAGCAACTCCCCAGACACCATCGATGGTGGAGAGCTTCTGGAATTAATGCTTAGCAATGCTTGATCATCTTGGGTAACTCTTTCTAGCAAATTATGGCCAGGCATTTCTATGACAACCTTCTGTCCAGCCTCGCAGGGGATCTGTGTTCTTTGTGCATTAGGTACCCCCTGGAACCACCTACTGCCTTCATTCTCTTTGTTACTTTCTTTCCTTCTGCCTCTCTCAGATGATTTTGTCCCCATGAGCTTCAGATGACCCTGGCTTCTGCCCTGAAAGGGCCATCAACTCTGACCAGTGGACATTTATGTCGCGGCCCAGACGATCTTCCGGTGTAATATGAAACACCTGGCTTATTTTGTCCTAACATTTCACCATTCTATACTCTCTTGGATCCCACAGGTCTTTAACTTTATGTCAGCCGAGAGGATGACTTCTATGACAAATCCTTTTTGGTCCGGGAAGCCGGGGTGGGAGCTCACTAAGGGATGCTCCACTAACTGCTGCAGCTTCCAGGCAGCTCTTGGCTTCAGCATGCATATTCCTTGTGTGTACTGGAGAATTACTACCTGGATCTTCTACTGCCCGGCCCAGCAAGAAATGCACTGGAAGTTGGGACTGTCAACCAAACATAGGTTCATATGGAGAATGGCCTGTGGACTGATTTAATAGGCAAACAGCAGATGTGGCAGTGCCCAAATGATATCAATTTCTAGAATAATTGGCTGTGACAAATCGACATTTTGTTGCACTGGGTCACAGGCAAGTTCCTGTGTCAAGGTTTAAAATGCATGCTTACAGTTGTCATCCCAGGGCTCTCCCAAATTGATATTAGGTCCACCACCCTTCTTTCCCTTTTTCTGAACTTCTGAGACCAGCTTGTGTAAGGGAACGTCATGCTTTGCCAATCTGGCCACAAACCAGTAATAACATGAAGCAAAGCCCAGAAACAAATGTAATTCAGTCAGGGTAAGAGGACATTTCTACTGCAAGACTGTCTGGATCTTAGCTGGGTCAGATGCTACACCATGAGCTGATATTACATGGCGTAGGTTTTGAACCTCTTCCTTGAAAAAGTGGCATTTGCTCAGTTTGAGTTTCAGGTCATGTACTTTGAGCCTGCTCATCACTACTTCAGGCCACCACAAATGCTGTGGAAATGTGAATGAAAAGATGACTATATCATCCAAATACAACAGCAAGGGAATTATGCTTCGTTCACCGAAAATACATTCCATTAACTGCCGGAATGTACTTGGTGCATTACATAGTCGAAATTGCTTATATTGCAAAAGTTGTACAAATGGCAGTTGTTCCTTTGTCCTTTTCTGCCTGATTGTAAACTGATGCCAAATCCAGTGTGGAGAACAATCTGGCCCCGCGTCGACGCATCCAAGGACTCCTCTATCCTGGGAATATGATATGCATCCCTTCTAGTCTTGGCTTTAAGCTGCCTGTAGTCTACGCAAAGGCAGAGCTTTCTTTTGATCTCCTACAATTGATGAAGCATATGGACTACTATTAGATCGGGCTATCCTTTTTTTCTACTATTTCCTGAACATGGGCCTTTACTTGTGCAAAATGTGATGGGGCAACCAACAGAAGTGTCTACCACTGGTCTCTCATGTTGTACTATGTATGTGCAACCCAAGCCATCATGCTTGCTAAGCAACCCCTGGTATCTCTCCAAAAGCCCTCCAACCTCCTGCTGCTCTAACAAGGAAATATTTGGCCATTGTATGGGCCCAACATCTAGGGGTCTTGGAATCTAGCTTCAGCAGTTTGGACAAGAAATATTTGGTCATCATGAAGGCTACCCAGTGTTGTACGAGGGTGAAACCACTGGTATCCTCTGTTACCACATGAACTACTGGAATGTTCACTTTGTCATGAATAACTGGTAATAAGGCAATTGAGATCCTTCTAGGAAGTAGCAGGTAACTGTGGCCAAGGTGGGACATGTGACTGGCACAAATGTAAGGCACCCAGCAGGTATCCTAAGAGCAGGACCTGGCTGAACCACTGCTTTCCCAGTGTATCCAGAGCCCAACAGGTGCTCCAGAATTTGGCATTCTGATAGAGGTTGTCTCCATCCAAATTCTGCTGTCTGAACTGAAGGACAACGGAACAGATTCAGCCCATGCTCATTAAAAAGCCAATAGCATTCATCTCAAATAGTCCAGGTACACACATATTTTGTTGACTCATGGCTGGGCCCAGCAGATCCTTAACAACACCCAAATTTTTGGGTGCAGCCCAACATTTCCAGGTCAAGTTCAATGTAACCCGAATAAGGGATAGAAAGTCCATTAGCTGCTTTAAGCTGTATGCAATCACAAGACTTTTCACGGTTTTGTGGCTCTACCTGTTGTCAAAAGAAGCTCTCAATCACCACGGAGCCAGTGTCAAGGAGGCAGCATATAGTGACACTACCCAGACAATTGTTAGTGACTGGACAGCTACCAATGAGACGATTCGTAGTAACCTACGCCCTCACAGTGCTGAGCTCCCAACCCTGGAGGGCGCTAGTTTCCCTGCTGCATCCCACTATTGGCAACTACCCCAGTCTGCTTCCCACTGGGTAAACCACCCAGTGTTGTATTCATCCCTCCCCCTGGAGTTATGGTCCTGCAGAACCTAAGCAGCTAAATGACGTGCTTTGTTCCAACATAGGCAAATGGGTTTCCAATCTGCCTGGAATTTGTAAGGCCTAGACTGAGCAGAAATGAATCTATTGTAGGAATGTGAGCAACCTGATATTGTCCAACTGGGTTAAAATGGCATCTAGATTATCTTGCTGTTTGCAAAGACATTCCTTCAACCCTTCAACTCTATAAGCTCAGGGGCAGCCCTAACTGTAACTGCATTAGAATCAGCCTCATAACAGTTACACGAATATGCATGGGCTTGTGGTGTTTTCTGTGAATGCCTTCTAATCCAGGCCAGGGCCTCACTGCGTACATCCCTGAAATTTAAGTACTGATTATTGGAGATTTTATCAAGTAGGTCGCCCTGGAGTTTATCATTGCTATGGCCTTCCACAAATAGGCACAAATCATGTGGTTTGCTTGTTCCAAGATCTCATCTTTGTCTTGTATGTGCTCTATTTACTCCATTAACATATGTGTGTACTCCCTCACAGATTATAAAGCATTGGTATTATAAAGCATTGACTGACTTGGAAAACCTAAAATTTTGTTTCAAATTTGCAAAGATTTTAGGGGGTCAGTTCGATCTGCAGCTGGAATATAATTAATTTCCTGCACACAGCATTTCGCAGGGTGGGCACGGCTTGTCTCTAGGGTGGATCCGTTTGAGTTTGAGCCAGAACAATTATAATTTGCCTGGCCCAAAAATGAAACCCAACCCGCCCGAGCCCGTGCACCTTGTCTCCGAGCCCAGCCCAGGCCAACATTTTAACTGCAATTTGCAGCTCCTTATTCAAAAATGTTGTTCCACCTTAAATACTGCTCGCCAGGCTGCAATATCTCCATTTCGCCTGTAGGGGTGGAAGTTTACTGAGGTTTACATTCAGAATTGTGTTCAATTTAAAACGTTTTATAAGAATGAGTTATACAAAGAAATATAGACGACTACACTACACATCTTGGTTAAAACCTTCTAATCCATTTACAAGACATGAGGACTGTATGCTGCACAGCTTCCTCTCCTGTGAACACTCTTCAGAATGATGCTCTGAATAAGAAACCAGATGGATTGGAAGCTGCGAATAGGAGCCAAATTCAGCACTTTAGAAGTGCCTAAATACTTTCTTGAAGTTGACAAACACTTGAGGGTCAAAATCCTCTTCTGAAAGAGATGCCTCAAGAATTTCATTCGCTTTTTTAGCACCATGTTGGAGAAGATCACAGCAGATCAGCATTTGCTCCGCCCACCGACTTTGATGGGCTAGTCTGACAGATAAAAATAAATCCATGATTCGCTCTTGGTTTGCTGCACATCATGCATTTAGTTTAACTGTCAGTCTGGCCCATCAAATTCAGAGGGCAGAACAAATGCTGTTCTATGGAAGACGACTGGCTGTCTTATGTAGACCAGCATTTGCTCCGCCTTCTGATTTTGATAGGCCAGACTGACAGGTACACTAAATGCATGATGTGCGGACTGTTGCAAAAATTAAATAATTAACTAAATGTGTCATTAATTATTTCAAATGTGAAATAAAAACAATTACTTAAACATAGCTTTAGTTATTAAAAAATGGAAATAAAAACATTAGTAATGAAATGTATTAATTATTTTAAATGGGAAATGAAAACATTGTTAGTTAATTTAAACATGCAATATTTAAATATTTTATGATACATTTAATTATTTATTTATCGGTATTTCCAGATTTTAAACAATTAGACACTTTTAATGATTTAATTATTTACATATTTATATATTTAATATTGGCAATTCTAGCCCTCCATATTAATGACCTATGTGCCTCCTCAATCCAGTCCTGTACAGAAATGTTATCAACTGACATTTTTCCAGAAAATCTGGGGCATTTCTTTCACATGGTAAGCATACAAGGTGCTCAACCGGGGTTGTCGATTATTTGATGGAATCAGCTATAGGCTGATTTACCCGCTTAGTCAAAACCCTAGCCTGGTCCTTTAAGTTCTCCTCCGATGACTGTGTTGGAACCAAATTAAAACCGGATGAGCACTGGTCCTTCTTCTCTGTAACCACTGTTTTTCCCTTTAGCAAATGTTTTTTTAAATATCACCTCAAAATAAAAAAATATATAAATAACTGATGATCCCTGATGGACCCAATCAATTACACCAAGGGGTACAGAAATTCAATATTTCCCACTATGGTTATTCAACTGAATGAATAAGAGAAGCTGTGTACCACAAATAGGACATTTCATTTATTACTATCTCTCAGGTAAGCAATATGTGACAATATATAATCCAAAACACTGCAATGGGTTAAGGCCAGAATGTCAGCATGACTGTATGGCATATACTAACATAAAACAGATTACACAAATAAGGAAAACAATAATAATCATCCCCAACAAGGGCACTCAACAAAAAGGCGAGGGGAGGACAAATAGCTATAAAACTATAAATACATATTCATTATCATGACATTTACACATTTACTTTCATAAAATTCCCACTACAGACACCTGTAATTAGCTACCATTTCTCCTCAAATGTTGGCATGCATCAGGAAGCTACAACTTAAAATAGTTGTGGTTAATAAATGAGCTCCCTTAAATAATGTGAACTGCAGTGAACCTTAATTTGTTTAATGCTTAATGGTTACCAAGGACCTCCACAAGTGGCCAGAGAAACAACCAAAACTGCCTGAATGCTGTGTGGCAGATAAACACCTCAACCATAGGCCAAAAAGAAAACCACACCCTCTTGAATGCTGCAAGGCAGATGAGGCTGAGTAAACCTTCCTTCTAAATTGCTTAACATATAGTTACATTATAAAAAGAAAATCTTACCTGCTCTACATTCTATCACAGCCGGCTGGAGCAACATGCCAATCCAATAGTGCTGCCTTGAGAATAATGCTATACCCTCAGCTTTCAAAAGGCCAAAAGATTTTCATTAAATGCAATGAACATACACCCCAAAATCCCTCTGCTATTTGGTTTTAATATCTTATTTTTGTCACAGTGGCTGGTGCCAATGAAGTGAGGTGAGGCAAATAGAGCAGGTTCCATTGATGGATTTTCAAATAGAACAAGAGCACAGACACTATACAGGTGATAACTGAATCAAAAGAGGCTCGAGGGCCTCTTAACTCAAAATATACCAACAAAAAAAGAGACAAAAGGACCAGGAATGTGACAGATACGGTGAGGGTAAATGAGGGTTGACCAGCAAATAAAAACATAAATACTAGCACACCTGGACACAAACCAATTAGAAACACCAGGCACTTAACTAAAACTCAAGACAGCTGACACAAGAACAAAGACACAACAAATACCCAATGTCAGACTAAAACCCCAAAGTCCAAACAGTGACCAGCCAAGACAGAACAGAACACCCCCCCCCCCTCCCCAGAACACCATTCCCAGAGTGCCAAAACACCATCCAAAGGGCGGAGGATGGGGGGGAACCATACCATGGAGTTATCCTGCACAATGCTAATGTGGGAACAGGCACACTGCACTCTCCCGGAGGCTGACTCCAGCCCCCGACCTCTGTTGGGGCAACCAACATCTCCTAAGTTTAACAACCCAACTGCTACCACACTCTGTGCTGGATCCTGCTGTGCCTCTGGGTATTAGGCTTGTCAATCTGTCACAGTGGGTGGTGCCAGGGAAGTGAGGCAAGGCGCATAGAGCAGGTTCCACTGATGGATTTTTAAATAAAACAAGGGCACAGACACTATACAGGTGATAACTTAAACAAAAGAGGCTACACAAAAAGAGACATAAGGACCAAGAATGTGACGGATACAGTGAGGGTTAGTGAGGGTTGACCAGCAAATAAAAACAAATACTAAAGCACACTTGGACACAACCCAATTAGAAACCTCAATCACTTAACTAAAACTTAAGACAGCTGACATGTGAACAAAGACACAACAAATACCAAATGTCAAACTAAAGGTCTCAAAACTCGCGGCCGGCCAAGACATAACAGTTTTTGCCTGTCACAGCAATTACTGCACATTTACTTCAATCATTACCTGAAGATCAGCTGAATAATAAATGATCATTTCACATATTAAAGAAAAACTGTTGTCCATCATCAAACTGCCTTGTGTGGTAAATAAATTCTGGTCTGATTACTACTAGCCATTTTGTATCTAAAAATAATTTAAATATAAATTTTCCAGTTGGCTATTAGAAAGTAACACACTGTATTGCAATCAAATGTCATTCCAGATGAGAAACAAAAAAATTGAAATATATTGATCTGGAAAGGGTTACAATACCATTTGAGGGTGCAGCAATCCAAATAGAGAAAACTTGGAATAGTGGTTAATTTTCCCAAAAGTGGCCAATCTTACAAAATGGTGGAGGTGGCACAGTCAGTTATTTACTAAAATTTACTAGTAAGTACAGTAAAGAAGTTGATTTGAACAAATTAAAGGGTAATAAATAAATTAAA
>JBBMFX010055906.1:0-11026 GCA_037832545.1 Rhabdalestes septentrionalis
TGTGTGTGTGTGTGTGTGTGTGTGTGTGTGTGTGTGTGTGTGTGTGTGTGTGTGTGTGTGTGGGTGCGCACATGAGAGAGAGATGTAACCGTTCTGCAGGGCCATGCATGGCTGATGGGTCTGCGAGTAGACAGGCTTTAACCTAGAGAAATGCAGTAGGATAATGCTCCTCTACTGCAACTTAGGATTGCAATAAATATGGCAGGCTGAGCAGACTCACTAAAACATAAACACGCCCACACACACATACAAACACAGATGCACATGCACACACGCATAGGATGTTATCACTCCTTACTTTAAATCATTTCTGGCAAACATCCAGGACAAATCTGACCCCTTCGGCAGGGGGAGAGTCTTTCCTGGACACACACACATGCACAGAAACAATCTGTCAGGTATTCACCTGTGCACACACACAGAACACACACATACACACAACACACACACACACACACACACATACACACAAACAGAGACACAGATAAATGGATGCATGGGGAAATGGATGCATGGGGAAAGTGCAACTGAAGGGTTAGTTCCAAGTAATGTTTGTCAATGTTCGTGTGTGTGTGTGTGTGTGTGTGTGTGTGTGTGTGCACGCAAAAATAATGTAGTTGAGACTGATACTAATCCAAAGTGTTCCTTAGAGACCTGTCACTTAGAATCATACACACACACGCTCAAAAACACATCACACACACACACACACACACAAACACACACACACACACACACACACACACACACACACACACACACGTGTTTTATTCTACCAAAGAACAGAAGTCCATCTTCCATAAATAAAGAACTGTTTTAAGAAAAGCTTCAAAGCTAGCTAGATAAAACAATTTGTCCTTTTGTACAATTAAGTCAATAAAACCAAAACTACCTTCTAGTCTTCTAATGCACTTTGTAAAAATGCCAAGATTGTCGATCCCTCTCAAGTTTTCATGCCTTGCAGAGACGATCCCAGGTCAGTGAATGTGCTGTAATGGCTGTAGATCAGGGGCGTGTCTATGGTGGAGTTGGGGGGGTCAAGCCCTACCCCACTGAGGTATGCTCTGTCCACTCAAAGAACATTTTTCTGCCCCCCAAATGAGTTAACTGCCCCCCCCCCACCCCACCCCAAAAAAGACAAAAAAACATGAAATTCTGGTCACACCTCTGGTTTAGATCTTGGTCAATTTAACCCATGGGTCTGATTGCACTGGGTCTAAAACATTGGCTGTTTTCTCTCGTGCTTCTCATTTCCCTTAGCCCCTGCATATTTAAATGCCTCATCAATATTTTTATGGAGATAAAATCCATGCTTAACGTCATACCTACCCTTGGCATACTCCATCTTCATCATTCTACTCTCATATTTTTCCCCCCTCTCTCTGTTTGCATGTATATGGCAGTGTACGTTTATATGCAAATGTGTGGAAATTATTTCCCTCTCCATAGTTGCTAGCATCCATTGGCTCCTTTCTCTTTTTTCATATACATGATTTAAAAGACAGCATTAAACACTGGCCTCTTCTCTGTCTACATTCTGTTCCTTAATGCCCTATTAACTATGTACACCATGATTTTGGTCTGAACCCCTACTGATTTTTTTGCCTTATTATTTCTTTAGGACTTCACTTAATTTCATTTATCATTCACATCTATCATGCCATTGAAAGCCCTGTCCCAAACAGCAGTCCTGCACACTTGTACATACAGTTTGTACACACAATTGTACATTTCAGCTGGTGGCCTATTGGGTTATGCAGCTGCAAAATGGTACAAATCTCAGGTTAAGAGTTCAAATCTCAGGATTGCGAATGGCACCCCTTAGGTACATCTGAGCAAGGTACTGTCCCCATGCACTGCTCCCCCGTTGATTTACTTGGTGAAATGGTTAAATGCAGAGAAAGAATTTCACACTGTGAACTGTGGTGTGCTCACTCATGACTATAAGTGGTCTGTTTATTTTGGGTGTTCCAGTTCTCATTTTTCACCTGGCCATCTTCTACCTGTTTTTCTCACACCTTCAGAGAAGATCGAACTGATGCAAACTGAGCGGTGGCCTCTTATCCATTATTACTTCCTATAGGAGATCAATCAGGGCGGGTTTTTTTTATAGACGTCAACTAGCCAAGGTGAAAAATATTCAGACATGAGTTAAAAATCATTGTGCTTATAAACTTAATTGTGGCACTGAAAGCAAATAATTAGCAGCACTTACAGAGCATAAATGACTTGCAAGTCTGTCCCAGATATACACATTTAAGCTAAACACTGTTCAGGTTTCTTGTCCTATGGGTCTGGAAATTGTTGACGATTTAAAAATATGGAGTCAAGTCTGACAAATTTGAGAAATTATTCCAGAAGAAGTAGTACAGTTTTCAAGGGCTTAAAGAAAGTCAGGGCAGTACAGTTGTACAGGACCAGAGATTCCTGCCTAATCTGCAGAACATCTAAGCATGATGGGCTGCATATGTCTGCTAAACATTTCCCAAGCTCAGAACAAGGGATCTGTCAGCACAGATAACTCATCGCTGACCTTCCACCCACCCCCCATCCACGTTTTCTCTTTTTCCCTCTAAAGCATCAGAGTGCGAGACAATGAGACAGAGGGATTTAGAAAGGAGAAGAGCATGTTTTGAAGCTTGTGTGTATTTATGTGTATCTATGTTCATTTGTGTGTATTTATGTGCATTTATGTTTCGCACACACATGTGTACTTGTATATTTGTGTTCATGTGCAGTGTAAGGTAGAATATCTAGAAAGAGACATCATACAGTAGCTCTTTGGTTTAAATTCCTGATTCAGTAAAATCCAGCAGATGTACTACAATGAACAATGTAAGTGTACTGAATATACAGACTAGAACGTTCAATTACATGACAATATAATGGCAGCTTTCAAAATGTCTATATTTGTTAAGTATAAGTGTTAAGTTTCTGAGATGCCATTGTTTCAAATAGTGCAGGATAAAGCCTGGACTACACAGATATGAAATGCAGTCCAGTACCAGGTTTATTTCCTGTCTAGGAAACCACTTTATATCTTTATATCTCATCCTGTGGAGTCTGAATGTTTTTTTTTGCTCTGGATGCATGGCTTGCTAGTCATCATTGTTTCATTTATTCATCTAAAATAAATGTAATATAGAGCAGGCTATTTGGATATCGAGATCAGAAGGAAAGTAGTTGGTTTGAAATTCATGATTAAAAGTGATATCGCTGAATATCACTGAGGTCAAATGCAAACAGTCAAAATCTCTTTCTCTGACTACTGCAGATTATCTTGCCCGCTTAATGTGAACTGTTGCTATGCTACTAAGAGAAACCTGGTTCCAGTTAGTCTTAACAGCACCAGAGGACATCATATAAAAACCAAACACACATTTAAAAAATATTTAACAAATAATATTCTTAAGGGATACAAAAAGAAAAAAGGTGATAAAATGATAGTGATTATAGTTTTTAAAAAAGTGATAAAGCGATATCTGTGCATGGTGTGATAGGTACTAGTTCAAAGATGTAGCTGAAGTTAAGGTGGTAGATCAGCAGTGATAATAAGTAATGAAAATACAGTGAAAAACACTGAGTCTATAGTTATTGGGTGCTATTTGTTATGTGATAGACCAGCATTAGACCTTTCCTCTATAGTTTTCTGTGTCCTGAGTCCTCACCCTGGTCCCCTGCCCCCTAATAAAAACTGTGGAGTTATATAATTTGATGGCACAGAGGACAAAGGAGTTACAGAGTCTGTTGGTGTTACTCCTCAAGAGAGGCAGCCTTTCACTGAACAAGCTTCTCTGATTAGTGACAACAGCGGACAAAGGATGGCTGACATTGTCCAAAATAGGTAGCAGTTTGTTTCATGTTTTCATATCTCTCTCTGTCGCTAGTGAATACAGTTTCAAGCCAACCACAGAGCTGGCTTTTCTGATCAGCTTGTCCAAGCTGGAGGAGTCCTCTTTGTCAGGCTGCCTCCCCAGCACAGCACAGTGTAGAAGAGAACACTGGCTACCATAGACTGATACAACGTCCACAGGAGTTTTCTGTGGATGTTGAATGAGTGCAGTATCTTCAAGAAGTAGAGCCGACTCTGACCCTTCCTCTAAATGTGGTCAGTATTGTTGGCCTTGGCCAGCTTGTCATCCAGCACAAGGACTAGGAGGTAGCTCTGTGGATAGGATACTTGCCTCTGGACCATGAGGTCTTGGGTTTGAATCCTACCTCCAGCACCACCACTGGGACCCTTAACCCAAAGTTGCTCCAGGGACACTGTTCCCTGTAGTTAGGAATGGAAGTCGCTTTGGATACAGGTGTCTGTAAATCCTGTAGATGTACCTGTAGCTGACCGGTTGAACTTGTTGAAAAAGTTGTTGAATTCATTTGCCTTCTCTTCTGAGCTGCTCGTGGCTTTTTGGCCTGTGATGGTCCACTTTCCTCCTATAGTTCGCTCCTAAAGTACCTTCACCCCACGCTCTGCTGCCTCTGTGGCCTCCTTGTCCTTCCTTCAGAATGCTGCCTTCTTTTTATTGAGAGCTCCATTCATTGCACACATTATCCAGGGTTTATTTTGGGGGAAACACAACAGTTTTAGCAATGGAGAACACATCCATGAAGAAGTTTATGTAGTCCATCAGGCAGTGTGACAGTCCATCGATGTCCTCATCGTGGGGACTCAGCAATCCACTTCAGCACTGCTGTTGCAGGTAGTGGTCAGACTTTCCCAGTTGAGGGAGAGGGGTGGCCATGTATTTGTCCCTTCTATTACATTCCTTACATTTGCTAACAGTAAGTCCACCAACTGGTGGAATGCAGCTAGAGTGGAGTCCAGGGTGATATGGTTTGCAGCCTTGCTGTGGATGAGTGTATTTTCTCACAGGTAGTGGCTGCATCAGCTTTTGGTGGAACAAAGGCCCAGATGGTGATCACATGACAATTCCCTCAGTAGATACTCTGAAGTCTAACAGCTAGCAGTCCTGGCAACATAAGACCACCTTCACTAAAACATCCAATGTTACATCATCGGCTGTTGATATAGATGATCAGGCCCCAATCTTTACTCTTCCCACAGTGTCCCTATCGGCTCACACAGAGTTGAATCCCGGCAAGTCCATGTTAGCCACATCTCCATGAAGATAAGCAAACTGCTCTCTCTGTAGATGTGCTGGTTGGTGAGTGCAGACAACTCATCTAACTTGTTTTTCAGTGCGTTAACATTCCCCATCATAATGAAGGGAGTCCGCTAGTTTAGCCTAAGGGTGTACTCACACTAGGCAGTTTGAACCGTACCCGAGGACGTTTGACCACCAAAGCGCAGTTCGTTTAGCCGGCACTGGCCAGCTTGGAAGATGTGTGCCACGGATCAGTTGGACTCGGGCACGGTTTGCTTGTAGTGTGAGCGCTAACCGTGCTCGAGCACGGAACAGGACGCTTGACGTCACATTTTTGCAACGTTCGCAAAAAGAATTTCGCGATAAAAGTGTTTGCAACAGGCTGTGAGAGAGCAGTGGACCACTGCAGACCAAATGACCCAAAATTACTATCAACAAAATAACCAGAGCAACGGACTCCACTGCGTTCAGCGAGAGCGCCGCTCCTTCTGTTTACATTGAAACCGTTGCACCATAATGACGTAACCGCGCTCCGGCATGAATGCTAAAACTGTATGTGAGTGCGAGCCAGTGAGTGCAGGGGAGTGAGGAGGGGGGACAATCGTACCCGGGCCCAGTATAAGGCAACCGTACCTAGTGTGAGTACACCCTTAACCTCTGTATTTCCTCCTTAGCTTGGCTGGTACGACGTGCCACATTCTGGCTCTAGCCATCTCCCTCTGAGCCAGGAGTTCCTCCCTTGAATAAAGTATTGTCTGTTCAATTGATAAAACTTGCACACATCCACAGCATAAAGTAATGAAACTGTGTTTGCGCTAATGAGCAATATTAGTGGAAAAATCAGGGCAGAAATTTGCAAAAGTAAGAAAATAATAGGAACAAAAACACATTGCAGTTAAGATTTAACTGGAAGGCTGCCACCTCACACAGCCAACTCACCCACTAGGAGAGTTCACTTAAGCCAATTGGATTGCAGTGTATGCCACTGGGTCCCTGCAGAGACTCTGCTATCCTCCAATATTAGCATTTCCTAGCAATCCTCTGCTTCTAAAAACACCCCTAAAGTACTGGTGTTAAATTACAGCTTTAATCACTAATGTTACCTCTCCATCTCTCTTTCTGTCTGTCCCTGTCGCACAAGCACTGTCTATGAATCAGATATGCAGGGATGCAACAGTTCATTTTTTTTTTTATTGTTCATTTTCAGAACCAAAGTTTGGCTTGCGCTACATCTGAACTGGGAACAAATTTAACAAATTTCTTTTTTTACAGATGGTCAGGTGAATATCCACATATATGCACTGCATTAAGAATTATGTGGCAAAGATGCTAGCATTTCCATTCAGCAGCAACCTATTTCAGAACATTGGCTAATTGGCCTCTTGTGTGTGCTTCATAAAACAGTAATTTGTATCAATCAACTAATATACTGATACTAGAAGAAATGTCTCGGTAAAAGCTTGAGAAGCACAGCTCTCTGTCATAATACCAGTGATTTGTTCCAACACAGATTTTTGGTTCATTTCTTCATTCAAGTTTTCAGTACATTCGTAGCCAAATATTATCTACTTCGGCATATAAAACAGTAAGAGGAATCCTGTGACTCAACCACATTTATCAGTAATCAAATTTTTATGGTTTGAGCATATTCATTCTATCAGATGTGAAACAGATTTGTAGCAAAATACCCATTCAGCTAATACTAGCCTGAATAAAGAGAAGTGTATTATTTTATTTACGCAACAAATAGAATTAAATTAATACCTTAAATTAATATCACATGAACAATACATAATTTACGCTGGTAAAATAGTCACACATCATCACACATCATCATGGTACTGGCAAAGGAATCAAGAACACTCGATGGATTGGATAGTGAAAGAGAGTCTGACTACTATTAGAGGACATTACTGTCAAAATCCCAGCTACCTCCTGGCCACTGATTAGAGTGGCAATTCAATTACAGAGCAGGGAGAATGGAATACTGCCTGCCCACTCAATATGAGAGTAAGTACACACAACCACACATATACACATGCACACACACACACATACACACACTCATACACAAACACACACACAAAATGTATTAGCACAATTAACCATGAAGTTCAGAAAAACATCACCAGTTCAGAATCAGAATCAGAAATGCTTTATTCACCAAATGTACAATGAGCACAAAATTTGACTTGTTGATATGAAGATGTTTGTGTACATTCTCTGGTGAGCTTATTTGAGGGCAGGTTGATAGTGATGGTGGTAATCTAGTCAGCGGGTAGCCTAGTGGTTAGGGTGTTCACCCTGCAATCAGAAAGTCATGGGTTAGATTCAAAAGACTACTAAGCACCTCTGAGGAACACAGGGTACCAATACCAAACACTCTTCCCCGCATTGTGTTTCTGGCTTCCCGCTGCTTTCCGTTGGTGAATGGATTAAATGCAGAGGAAGAATTTCCTGCTATTCACACTGTGGTGTGTTCAGGTATGACCGAATGATCACTTTCAGACTCCACCACCCTTATAGATACACTGTTGATGATTATTGTACAGACGAAAAGTCCATGAACATTTACCCCATCTTGTTTTTCCTCCATATGGATTTGAGGAGACAGCACAATGTTTTGTAGTTCCAGTGCTGGAGGTGAGTGAGGCAGGCAGGTGGTTGCCAAGCTGGTGCTTCTTGGTGCTTAGTCCACTTGTGATGGGGTAATATACCAGCAACCATTGCAACTTGGCATGCAGATGGTCAGGGAGGCTGTATTGTGTGGTGAAGGCTGAGGTTAACATCATCCTCAATGGAAGGGGACCAAGAAAACCATTGGAAACACATTACACCTCAATGGATTCAAATCTTGGGTAGCACTCTATAATAACTACTCCATATTAAGAATGTATTAAGCATTTGTAAAGTCTTAGTTAATACTTTGTTAATCAATTTAGTAAGGATCTCTTAGTTTTTCTCATCAATGAATCACTAATAAACATATCTTTTAATGATTTGTTTGTGATTAATAACTGAATGTATTATTATGACTTTTTTATAATAATATAATGTATTATTTTAACTTAGGAAATGCTTAAGAAATGAATGATCAAGTATTTGTATGTAGCTTTACCTAAGTACTATTCATCATTTATTATGCATATATTAATATCTTTTTTCAGTTTTTTTTAAACTTTGTTGAACATTGTTTTATTACTTTACTGTTTAACCCTACATAACAGCCCTTCATGGACGCAATATTTTACAGACCTTCATTAAAAGTAGTTTGTGTGCGAATAAATGCATGATTAACTCACGAGTTATGACTAGATAGTAAAGTATTTTTTGGGAGCTCATCTAAAGTGTGTTTTTTCTATGCTTTACAAAGCATTTACAAATGACTTGTTGAAGCTTACTCATCATTAACTCTAGAGTTATAACTAGTGTCTTACGTATATTTTGGGAGCTCTTATAAAGTGCATCTTGTCTATGATTTATAAAACATCTATAAGTGACTTGTTGAGGCTTGCTCATGATTATCTCAAGAGTTGTTACTAATATCTAAAAGTGAAAGTGAACTATCGGTCACACGTGAACACACCACTGCACGGTGTCAACAGCACGAAATTCCTCCTCTGCATTTAAATGGGCAGCCATTAATTCTGCACCCGTGGGGAGCGGTGTGTGGGGAGCGGTGTGTGGGCAGCCTTGTGTGGGGAGCAGTGTGTCGGGAGCGGTGTGTGAATACGGTACTGGGGAAAGGTGTGGGGGAATGGTGCTTACTCAGGGTACCTCAGAAGTGCCAAGCAGTCTGGACAACGCACGATTTTGTGATTGTAGTGCCCTAATGTGCGCTAAAACTCCAGTTTCTCTCAACTCCTAAATTTCCTCTGTATTAAACTTCTCTCTCACTATATCTCTCCATATATACACTTAAATAAATCCAAACAGAGAAATTATGTTTTCTAACCCTTTCTAACACACTGGATAGCATGCTAATGGCTTGTGTGGGATGGACCCCGGATCTGCCCAATGACCTTGTCTGATGAAAATTAATCACCTCCTAATTATTAAATTTTATTCTTATTAGAACAAACTTTTTCATCCACTTTTGCATTTTAAACCTAGTTCTATTGTTCTATTAAAATTGATTTTACAATTAATTGCATAATAATTAATTGTACTCCTTTAATCATGCATATTTATTTATTTATAACATTTGTAATGAGTCAGGAAAATAATTTTAAGGTTTGATATATAAATCAATTAGATGTAACATTTTGTAACTATGGGTTACAAATACAAGTAGGCCTGGTCATAATTAAAAATGGTGCCTTTTGGGTTTTTTTAATCATAAATTCAATTAATTCTCTGCAAGTTTGAAATAAGCAGTGAGCACATTTTGTCACCTGTATATTTTATATTTTATGTGTTATGGTTTCATGTCTTAAAATTCATGTCTTTCAATTTAAATATTGTACATTTTAAATATTGTACATCACTCTGTGGTGTGGTTTCCTGACTAATCCTGACTTCAATGTATTTGAATTTTCTATGTATATTTTGTTTACCTTTAAAAAAAATAATACATTATTTATAAATACTTTGTAAAGCACAGACGAACACACTTTAGAAAGTTCCCAAATATACTTAACTATCCAACTATCCTGCATCCTACTTTTGATTAGTGTAAAGCATTTATTCTACTTTTAATAAAGGTCTGTGAAATATTGCATCCATAACACATATTCATGTAAGCCTAAACAGTAATATAATAAAACAATATTAAACAATGTTTACCAAATACTGAAGAAAGATATTAATAAATGCATAATAAATAATGAACAGTATTTATGTAAAGCTACTTACAGATGCTTAATTAATAATTTCTTAAGCACAGACAAAACATTAATAGATTTGTTAATGATTAACTAATGAAAAATAACTCAGAGATAATTGTATGATTAACAAAGTATTAACTAAGACTTTACCAATGTTTAATAAATGCTTAATAGGGAGAAGTTATTATGAAGTGTTACCAAATCCTGAAGTGCACGCAAGGTCCCCCTGCTCTAGAAAGCACATGCGCAGGCCCGTCTGAAGTTTGTCAATGAACAGCTGAATAATTTCAGAGAGTGACTGGGAGAAGGTGAGCGATATCCAGGTAAATCCATGGTGGTGAAAGTTGTTCTTGGGCCATTAAAATAGACAAGAATAAACTTACTGCCAGTCCTGGCATCATGCGTGGGCCTTAGCATGCCGTGCCTGCCCTCGGACTCACTTTGTCCCGCCCTGGGAATACAAGCCTGTCATCCCACCAAACATTTACAACACTGTTTTTGAAAAAATCACGTGCACGCTTCTCTTCAACCTGCGACTGGCACAGTTAGCCAAACTCTGTTTCTGCTTCTCATGCGTCCGTTCCACCTTTACGACCCGCTCCCTTACTGCTCATTACGGCTAAAACAAAATTCTGGCAGAACACTGCCATGCAAAGGCAAAAGACCGAAACATCGATTTTGGGCGAAAATGAGTTATTACCATTTTTGGGTAAATGGACATCAGTTTTATCATGTGGCAAAATATCAATGTTGTTGTTTTTTGGTAAAAATTAGATGTTGTTTTTGTCGTAACTTCCAAAAACCTAGGGAAAACCAAGGCAGAATACCTTAATACGCTGCACTCTAGAACACTGCAATTACATTACAATGAAGATAAGGCAGTCTGGCTTTTTTGTTTTGCCAAGCATCAAATAAAGATGTTGTATGCTACGCCGAAGTTACAGTGTTATATCTATGTACTGTATGTAACGGGAGCATGTTTTCCACAAAAATTAACCCCAATAAAGTAAAAAGAAATTGAAGATACTGGTAGCCTAGCTAGCGATGCAAACTTGGGCTAACCTAGGTTACACATAAAATACAACCGTTACTGCC
>JBBMFX010055935.1:0-11025 GCA_037832545.1 Rhabdalestes septentrionalis
CGCGGTCACATTTTTTTCTTCCTAAATGTGCGTACGCATGGGTCCGAGTTTGCGCACATATACGCACATTCTGCCGTAAAGTTTTTTTTCTATAGATCGCAACTTGTGCGTAAAAAGAGGCTTACGCATATTTTAGGTCCGTTTTGTGCGTACGCAACAGTTATAAATGAGGCCCCAGAGATCTTTGGGTGGTGTCAGTGGAGCTGTACCTGATAAATAAGTGACACTCATTCACATACCCATTCACATACCACCTCCGTCCTGTTCTCAAACCAGATAATATCGCTGGATCACAAGCTGTTTAACTAATCTTTGAGCAACATATCATTGAGAGACATCAAGCTGTTTCTCAAACAGATCACTGCTTCCAACCTACTGTAGTTAAAAAACAGGCTCCTGCACCCAAACAGTGTAAAACACATCTAACAATGAGCCAAGTGTAGAAAGTCAAACTTTATAACATACACAGCGCCCCCTAGAGGGAGCAGTCCATCTAGATTAATGAAAAATTAACCGTTTATTTACCGGTATCACGTGGGTATTGGCATCAGCAGATATTTGAGCTTGCAACATCAGTAACGTATGAGAAAAACTTTCATTGCATCTTTGTGTTTTATTTTGTCATATGTGACATTACAGAAGGTGTTTGCACATGTTTTAGTATGTTAAGTAAATGTGCATTCATCTTGAGGTAATGTAGTCCAGGTAAGTCTGAGAATGTTTTTTTTGTACAAGTACAGAATTCCCACCTCGTGAAACTTGAAAAGCAAATTTGATATGAATGGAAGGCCAACCCACGGTGGTGACCTGGGTAGAACTGATGCCTCCCAACTCCAGAGTTGGGGGTTTGAATCCTGTTTCTGGTCTTGTGTGTGTGTGTGTATATAATTTGCATGTTCTCCTCATGGTGGTATGGGTTGTCTTCAGGTTTCTCCCACAGTCAGGTGGATTGGAGACTCTAAATTGACTGTACGTGTGTGTGAGAGTGAAAGGTGTGTGTGTGTGCCCCCTGTGGTGGTCTGGTGTCCCCCTGGGTCTCTACATGTAGAACCCAGGATGGGCTCTGTGTACGTGCAACCCTAGTAAAGATTAAGTGGTTACAGAAAATGAACGAATGAATGGAGGTTTCAGCAGTGTAAAAGGCCATGATAAATTAATAGGGACACAATATGACTCAGCTTGAGCTTCATTAATGTCCATTGGCCACTTATCACAAAAGGTCAAACTCTTAAAACAGTAAATCTGAAGCAGTTAAATATTAGATTAGATTCAGCTTTGTCACTGTACAAGAAACAAACTTATACAAAGCAGTTTAGAAAGTGCATATTTGAGTACATACAGATAAAACTATCGCAATAAATATCGTAATGAATAATGATGAGTAAGTAAATATCCGCATATGGCAAAGGGATGAGACAAACAGTCCATTGAGAGCAGTAGAAACTTTCCTTCAAATAAATAATCCAACATTTAACAATTTATAACCTGCGGGCCTCATTAACCCTTATGAAATATCTAGCTATTCAGAGTCAGAATTAGAGAAACAAAGCACATATACATACTAGACAGCAGGTTTGCAATACTTTGCTTATATTTCATATACACCAATTATTAAAAAATGATTAATCAGAGGAAGCTCGGTGCTGAAATACCATCTGTTACTGACAATATTAAGATGATTCAGCTGCAGGTAGCAAATCCTGCTCAATATGATTGTGAGAACAGCATAATACAACAATTGATCATGGTGGGGTTCTATCTGGGAGTGGTTCAGTCTTATTCTGGGCTTTAACCAAGCGAGTGCTGCTTCTTCAGGCTGTCTGAGCGCTTCACTCGATCCTCAGGAGCCTTTCTGTTCCAACTTCTGTAAACACAAAATGAAGAGAACATTTCTGATTCTTCATCAGTAAACAAGTGTAACAAAATTAAACATGGTGATATCTTCCATTTGGATTATTTGGATTCAATGTCTGCTGCTACTAGGCATCCGAATACACCTACTGTGGTCACACGCATTTATATAAGAACACACTGATATACTGAACATATCACTTTTTACTGTAGAATGTTGTTTGTATTTACTGTTTCATTAAGAATATTTTGAAGTATTCACATAAAAACGACAATGTTCTTCTAAACAATTTTTTAAATCTTTTCTCAGGTGACTAAGAGGTTTGTACAGTGCTGTACATTCAAACTACATTCAAAATAGTGTTAGACTTGCTCATGATAGTTATTATTCTATTTTGTTCTCATTTGCATCATGGTACATTCATCATGTTTGTGTGTCCTGATCTCACCTGTTTGTCAGGGGGCTTTTGGGCTTCTGCTGCGCCTTTCGGGT
Organism: Rhabdalestes septentrionalis; assembly: GCA_037832545.1. Taxonomy (NCBI): domain Eukaryota; kingdom Metazoa; phylum Chordata; class Actinopteri; order Characiformes; family Alestidae; genus Rhabdalestes; species Rhabdalestes septentrionalis. Next base: position 2,345 of record JBBMFX010055935.1, read on the forward strand.
TGGACCTGGAGACTCGCCCACTCTGAGAGACGCAGGGAAACAAGAGACCCAGAATTCAGAGCAGTTTATAGTGAAAGTAAACACGGCACACCACAGTACATAGTGTGAACAGTGTAAATCATTTTTCTGCATTTTAAAACATTTAACCAATTGACCAAATGAAGCAGGGGGCTGCCACCAATAAGGGGAAGCAGGGAGCAGTGTGTGGGGAGGGGAGCTTACTGAGGAGTACCTCAGTGGTGCCACTAGGTGTCCTGGGATTCAAACCCACAACCTTCTGATTGCAGGGATAACTTCCTAACCACTAGGCCACAAGCTTCCAAGTTTATACATAAAATTCACATATTTCTTTTTCTTTTTTAAAAGCAAATATGTGATACTTTAAGGGTGTTGTTTCAATAAAAACAGTAGAAGTCATGTTAAAACCTGAATTTCGCCTGTAATTTTCCATTTTTATAGATGTGAAGACAGCTGCGAAGTGTTTTAGACCTCTGATGTGGACTCTCGGCCACGAATGCAAATCAATCTCAGAAAAAAAGATTTTTGGGAAATGCTGCTGCTGCACCGTTTCATCACAGTAACAGTCAGTGTTGAGACCTTAGTTTGATTATATAACTTTTATTATATAACACAATGTGTTGATCGTCAACAATAAGTAAGCCATCCTGCACAAAAGAAACATTTATCCAAATTGCCTATTTAATTTATTGCACTGAAAAGTTACAACTCTGGGAAATAATTAAAGTGTGTGGGTGCATTGTCACTGATATTTGTCATTTAAATGCTATTATGTGTGGAAAGCATTCACACACACTACTTAAGGTCATTCTTGAGCTCCAGGAAAAAAATCTGGGCTCAAATTGTTCACCAAAAATATTTTTTTTATATCCACTATTGTCATATTTCTTGAGTTGGGTTGACTGGTATGAACAGTATGTTAAACAGTATCAGAAACCATAAGCAAATCTCCTCAATATAACACACTCCGTTTGTACAGTGTTTGTTGCTTGTAAGCAACAGTAGCCTTGCAAATTCAAAAAAGCAAACTTCATAGAAGTGCAACAGTGCATCGAAGTATTGAGATCTCGTCACATTTCTGTATTGCAATATCTCAATATTTTGATGCACCGTCATACTCCTTTTGAAGTTTGTTTATTTGGTTTTGCAAGGCTACTGTTGCTGTACATGTGACAATGCATCATGGAGAATAAGCATTGTGTTCATTATAATATTTAACATATCTGCATTGTTCATAATGTTTAACAAATCAATAACCCAGTCCAGCAGATTCATGTAATGAGCGAGGGAGTTGTTGTCTCCCAGTACTCTTTACCTGCACCACTCTGGACTGGTAAAAGCATGAGTGTTTTTACACTCAATTTTTGTCATTTTTCTGTTGCTACAATACAGTGTACAAATAGCATATATGTATGTCCTTCTCATTTTCAGTCTTAGTTGTGTTTTTATGTCCTAGATTATGATTTTACAACTGTGTTAGGATATGTGAATGGCTAGAGTGTGTTACGACTTACACCGAAATTTGGATTACGTCACTGTCATAGGAACAGAACCATGTCGTAACTCAAGGACCCCCTATACTCTACAAATGAAAACTAGATAAAGAAGCTCCACAAATCTCCTCACCTCTGTTTTTTCCTGTCCAGAACCTTTTGGGTGGCAGCGGACAAAATCACCTTCTCTTTGGGACTCTTGGCTTTTTCCTGTAGATCAAGTCACATTTTCAGTGGGTGATTAAGCTGAATATCATCAAATATTGTTCTGTAAATATAGTGCTTGCGCAGATGTAATCAGGTGGACTTTCAGGAGTGAGTTAAACTCACAATTATTTGTAAAACCCATGGTCACATAATCTTCAGGCATTTTACTGCAAATTTTGTGTATACATTCAATTTTTTTAATCGAATTTGACATTGTAGAACTATTTCTAAATATATAAACATGAAACGTAACCTCTGCACAGGTCACATGTATTTAAACATTTAACGCGTTCATTAGATTAATTAATCACGGAAAAAAAAAACGCATTAATATTTTTAATGCAATTAACGCTTTAAGCCCTGCCACTAGTCGGCAGAGTAAAAATACGTCATATTCCCAAATCTCTGCTGCGTGAGCAGCCAGAGAGTGCAGTTCAGTTCACAGCACGTGAGTAAGCTTGTGAGATTTGTAAGAAAAAAACACCCAAATGGCGAATAAAAAGTTGTCCCATGTCTTGTGAATGTTTTTGCCGATTCTGACTCTGAAGGGGAATATTTGCTATTTGGAAACGACACTCGCGCGTCTCCCTGTTCAACTTCGGAGCGCAGCTGCGCCGTAGCATTAGCTTTAGCAGTAGCTGTCTCCAGACCTCCAGAGGGGCGGAGTCTCTGCGCTGCAGCCGTTGTGGGAGAGGTAGGAGAGGCAGCAGGGTGATCTGGGTCTGAATAGGAGTGGATATAGCGATGATAATGGTGGCTGGGTTTATTTGAGAAACGAGGAAGTGTATCAAAACTTACAACTGTCATAAACTGGAACCTAATTCATAGGTTTGGTTCAGTCAGTGATAAAAATGTCATGACCATTTTAGCCTAAGTTATAGGCTTGTATTCAATAATAAATGGTTAAAAAAAAACTGCTTCTTGTAACGTCCGTATGTATGTGCGATTAAATGCGATTAATTAGATTAATTAATCGCCACACAATGTAATTCATTCGATCAAATTTGTTTTTGCTTGACAGCACTAATTTAAACATGTTTAAATCAGCAAATTCACATTAATTGTGTGCAAATGTTTGTTTTCTGCAAAGAGAATGACCTTATTTTATTTTCATAATAACGATAATTTTCAGTAGCTTTAGTAGCTGTATTCATATTAGCATAAGAATTACAGCCTGTAAAGAATGCAATGACAATAATAAGACTATGCTATATATAAAAAAACGATTAGTACATTATATGAAATTATAGCTTCCACTCCAGATCACAACAAAATCTAAATCATAGAGATCCGTCCATTTGGATTATTTAGTTTAAGAACAAGTTAAACCATCTGAAGTGGCCTAAATGTGGCCCTTTTGAATTGAATGATTGTTAAATGTGCCATTGATGACAAAATATATGTGCCTGGTTATACATCCTTGGGCTTTTATCCGATAATAAGTATTGAGATCAGTCCATTATGGGCCAGAATCACTGGATCAGACTTCGGAAAAGCCAGAATTGTCATGTAAATACTTAACTAAACTTTTAACATCTTATTGTAAAAAGAGACACACAGGCGAAGATATGAGTAACAAAGAGGAGCAGCAGGGCTGCGTCCCAAACGGCTCCCTGCTTCCTACACAGTGCACTTTAATTACAGACTCCTGCACACACATTATTTATATGCCTAACAAAGAGTTGCTGGAGATTCACCCTAAATCCATAATGAATAAATTGGACACTATATGATATGGTTTGATGAATTTTGGTGCTCTTAACTTTTTACTGTCCACCATAACAAAACAAATTTCCCACTTGTGGGATAAATAAAGGTTTATCTAATCTTTATCTTATCTTATCTTATCTTATATAGAATTGAAAATGGAATTTTATAACTTAGCACCCCCTAGAGGAAGCACGGAAGCATTTTGGATTCAATATGCATATTAACAGCTTAGTTGAAGAGAGGGAAAAGGCAGTATAGGCCAGTTATCAGTACTGGCATGCACTTTATCAGTATTGCTACTGGACATTAATAAGTGGTATCGCACCACCCCTAGGCAGAATTTTTTTTTCCGTCATCTCTGAAAATGAGAGATGAACATTTTCCATGTTTACCATCTCTCGGAGTTTCCTCTCCATGCGAAGCTCTCTGTTCTGCTGCAGCAGAGCGAACCTTTCGTCCAGACTCATCTCAAAGAAAATATCATGGATGTCAAACAGCGCTGCCCGCAGCTGCAGGGACACAGTCAACACAAACGGTCACACCAATTATAAACCACTCATGCACGAAGTGTAAATAAACTGTAAACGTGAAGCACATCTGCTGGGCTTTCGCAGAATTTGTGAAGACGCAGTTGTTGTGTACCTGGGCTCTAACCCTGCCGTGCAGTGAGAGATCCTGCTCTGAGAGGGTGCTTTTCCTCTGTGGTGCTTCTTTCTGAAAACAGGAGATAAACTCCTGTGTGTCCTGCAAAGACACACACAGAACAATGAAATAAAAACATGCTTTCAAACTATTACTTTTTCATTTCTGTGTTGCTCACTGTTTCCATTCATATCCAGGTTCCTGTAGTACAGAGTGTACGGATTAAGTTAGTTCTGTCTCACTGGTCCTTTTCTAAACCTTCATTTATTGATCTTTTCTCCCAAACATCCTATATTTGACTATCTGGTTAGGGAGTTGCCTCTGAGATTGGAAGGATGTGGGTTCGAATCCTTGTACTGCCAATGGCACGACTGAGGTAACCTCAAGCAAAATACTATCCCCACACTGCTCCACGCACACAGTCCTCCCTGGCACGACTCTCCACACACACTGCTCCCCACATACTGCTCCAACACACAGTCCTCCCTGGTACCCTCCACACACTGCTCCACACACACACAGTACTCCCTGGTACTCTCCACACACTGCTCCCTCACACACCGCTCCCCACATACTGCTCCAACACACAGTACCCCCTGGTCCCCCACCCCAAACACACACACACACACACAGCTCCTTACCCACTGCTGCCCACACACTGCTCCTACCCGGTATCCCAACCGCAATATGATGGGGATCATTTTAATTTTCAGTAATTCATATCCATCATGCAGGTTTTACACAGTGTAAACTTTGTTTAACTGATTAAAGAATATATTGATATCTAGTTTCACCTTTACAGTTTGACGCAGGTGTTTGACTTTTTCGGTTTTGAGGAGCTGCCGCGTGAGGAACCCACGTGCAACAGCACTGAGACGACACAGCGCCCTCTGCTGCTCAGGACTTAAAACCTGCAAAAAAACAAAGTCATGATGTTTCAGTTCATACTTAAAACAGAAAGGTTGAAAACGGGGAGCTTCACTGGGACATCTAATGCCACACTTCATGGACAAATGTATTGGTATTCATAACAATTACGCCAAGGATTTTAATGCATTTAAACTCATAGACTCTAACATGAAGTTGGTCCCTCTTTGCTGCTATAACATATTCCACTGTTCTTTCCACAAGATTTTGGAGTTTCTGAGGAAATTTGAGCCTATTAGTGATGGGAATCACTAATGAGCTCCCTCAGCAAAATGAAATAATCTTTTTTTGTGTCATCTCGTTCATTTTTTTAGATTTAGAAAAATATAATTAATATGTTACGTGTTACTTCCCTAACACATCTACTGCTTACACAAACAGTGATCATACTACAAACAAGACAAAACTATAATACTATAAAAAACAGAAAAGTTTCATCCATTGTATACCTGTCTTTAGCCTATGCTCACATCTCCTCTTATCTGACAAGTTTTCGGGTTTGAGTCGTTCGTTCATCACCTGACAGCCCAATTAGCTAAACAATGCAGGCTGAGCTGGAAAGAGAATTGATTAGTTCATCTCTCGAGTCTTCAAAAAGAACGAATCGTTCAAGAACTACCCATCACTAGAGCCCATTCCTTCTGTAGAGCATTTATGAGGTCAGACACTGATGTTGGACAAGAAGGTCTGGATCACAGTCTCTGTTCCAGTTCATCCCGAAGGTGCTGGTTGGCGTTGAGAGAAGGTTCTTCCCAAAACTGTGTCCACGAAGTTGGACAGAATTGTCCAGAATGTCTGATGGAGTATTAATATTGTCCTTCACTGGATGTAAGGAGCCAAACCCTGAAAAAATGTGTCCCAAAACTTTCGTCCATATAGTGAATGTGTGTAAATCTGTTTTTTAAGAGCTGGTGCAGCTACACTGATGCTGTTTCAGCAGTTCCAGCCTGGTTACACAAGAACCTACACATGGACCTAATATTTTTCAACACACCTGGCTTAGTCGGTTCCTAGTCTTGTTCATTCCCCAGTATGTAGACCCCTGTAAGTAGACTGGAGACGGAGTGGAGGGTGTTATAACACCTGACGTAATAGGAGACTGGGCACCTGTAGAAGAACATCACACAAAGATCAGTGTCGCACTTCTTGTGCCTGTGATAGATAACGGCTTCCAGACACAAATAGCACTGTAACATACATCCCTGATATTAAGAAAATAATATAGTCATCAGATTATTATTTTAAGTTATTATGCTTAATGCTGGACAGTAGAATACCTATGTTCGATATGGTGCATCCGGGTGACATCTCTGCTGGACTGATAGGGCAGGAGGTGCTGAGTGAGGAGTAGCACTCCCCCCCAAACTCCCCCACAACCGCACACAACCCCCCCAGATCCCTCAGACGCCTCTCTTTCTCTTCCAGCTCCTGGTTAAAAAAACGCACACACACTAACAAATATATACAGAACAGGTTTGCTGTCATTTTAGACATACACACAGTAGGCAACATGGACCAGTGGACCAGCCCACAGCAGGGCACATACACTTACCCACACACACACACATACACGCACACACAGGTAGATTCAAGAGTCAATTTAGAATTCCCAGTTCACCTGACGCACTTGTCTTGGGACTGTGTGAGAAACCTGGAGACCCCGGGGTTAACTCACACCACCACGACAGGAACATGCAAATTCCACACACACACACACATACACACACACACACATACACACACAACCCGGGGCATGTGAGCCACCACATTATGCCTCTCCCATTTTGGAGACCATAAGAAATGTAGGTACAGTTTCCACACTGACCTGCTGGAGGTGCTGTTGCTCCCTCTCCTGTTCAGCCTTCAGCAGAGCCATCTGAAGAGCATGCTGCTCTTCTTTCATACATCTCTGCATCTCCCCAAAAGCCTGAAGTCGCCATTGTACCTCATCTGAGAGACGCACAACACACTTCACATTATCACACACATCTAAAAAGGAAAGGTCTTTGTACTAGAATATTTCACTCTAAACTTTGGGGCCGAGTGCTTTGCACAGTTTGGATACATTTTGCCACAAAATGCCTGATCCAGCACATTAAGGACTAACCAGTTGGTGACCTGGATCAAGTTTGTTATGACAGGGTTTAGTTGAAACTGTGGAGGAGGTCTTAGGATGAAGAAACTTATATTTAATAATCACTATATTGTTGCTCTCAACACATTTCTATTTACCCCAGACATTAACAATCACCCCAGGTATGTTTGGAGAACAGAGCAGCTGTGATAATAATAAAATCACTGGGATAAAGTCTAGAAGTCAAAAGTCATTCATATTCCTCTATTAAGGTAACACAAAGCTGATAGTGTGGCACAGTCTGACTTTCTGTGAGCTATAAACATAATTTTCTTTGCTCACTTTTACAGTATTCTTACAGATTGTGTCCCTAAACCACATCCATAAGTCTGCACTACCATAATGAAGAGCTGGAGCAGGTTAGGAAATGGTTTTTTGGATTTATGTGAAGATTTATTTGGCCATTGACCGCATGGTTCGGTCTTAAAAAGCAAAAGCATCTTGGTTGATTGACAGCATATAGGTTTACTGGGAAAATTTCGATTTTTGGACATATTTGTCCATTTCTCTCTCCTTGGCTTACCAGTCCTCATCTCCTCCAGTGCAGCGCTTGTGATGTTGGCTGTTTCTGACAGCAGCACCTGGCAGGGAGGGACTGAGAAATCAGGGCTGAGATTTGACCTCAGCAGCGATGTGTGGTTTGGGCTCGTCAGTGTAAATGTGGTGTTGAGTGGGCCTTGAGGCGAGCGGCGAGGGGGGGTCCTCTGAGGAACACCTGCCATGAAGCGCGGGACCCTCTCCTGGCTCCTGTCTATAGGGCTCTGATGAGGAGGACCCAGGTTACTGTCCAGCGTGTGACACCTCCTTCGGAACCCGGTCTCGACGAGGTCACGTCCTGAATCTGGAGCACCGAAAACACCACCAGGCCCAGAATGACTGGCCCGTCGGCTCCCGTCCATTCCTTCCACCTCCAGCAGCCTTCTGTCGAGGCCTGGGGGGAGAGCGCCCTCCGGAGACCTCCCCTTCCCTGCCACCCCCAGGTCAGCGTGTCTGCCAGAGAAGCAGAGAAGAATGTCACCGGCTGAGACCGGGCGGGGTCGGCCTCGATGGGGTCTAGGACTTAGACTAGCCTCTATTAATCTGTGGTGGGTGTCGAGATCAGTTGCTGCTTTTTTAGGCCTCATAAAGGTGGGAGTCTTGACCTGGCCTGGGCTGAGGGGGCTGTGGTGCTGAAAGGAGGACACGTTACCCTCGGCCTCCGCCACTGGACTTCCGTTCTCATTCTCCTTATCCGAGAGTCTCTCTGAGGCCAAAGGGGACTTGGCCTTGGACCCTCGCAAACCATGCTCCTTTTCAACATACTCCCGTGACCTCTGCAGCAGGCTCTGGAGGCTTATTCCTTCCTTCTCAGCCTCGTCGTTCCTTTCCAGTTCCTCTCCAAGGTTTTTATTCAAGGCCTCCAGTGGAGTAACCACTGGAACGTCTCCTCCGGGGTTGGAGGTCTTGGAGGAGTTAGGCGCTGTAAATACATTTACTCTGTTGTCCAAAATCTCCTGGATTCGATTTAGGAGATTATTCCGGCACCCGGCCTGCCTTTTGGCCTCCAGCCT
>JBBMFX010055945.1:0-11025 GCA_037832545.1 Rhabdalestes septentrionalis
AGTATTAAAACTTCGTTCGTGGTGATAGGGTAGTTGCCCCTGCGATCAGGGGTTGTGGGTCTGAATCCCAGAACTGCCAGTGGCACAACTGAGCAAAGTATCATGTGTGGGGACGGTATCATGCTCAAGATTATCTCAGCGGGGCCACTGGCAAAACTGGGATTCTAACCCACGACCCCCTGATCGCAAGGGCAACCAGCTGCTCATGTTTATGAACCAGGCGATGAGGTTTACGAGACGTTCTTTCAAAATAAATGAGATACAAAAAATGCCATTCATGATAAGTAGGTGAACTATGATCATTTAACTTTTTACACACATACAGTCCCACTTGTAATGATTCTCATTTGTTGTTTTATTTCCATCAGTATTAATAACATTTATCCATTATAACAAAACAAATAGAAAATAAAATAGAAATAATACTGTAATTAGGGCTTCGTGGTCTCTTTAGAGCAATGCATAGATGAGGGCAGTGAAGAGGCTAGTCAGGAAATAAAAATGTTGAGGGGCATGGTGGCCCAAAAAAAGAATGGATATAACTCAAATCTTTCTTAAATAGTGATTGGACAAAAAGATGCTGAAGTGGTGAACAGAGGGGAGGACAGAGATGATGAGGAGAGTGGAAAGTGAGATTTAATATGAAAAAGTAAGCAAGCATGAGACAGTTCCGAATGTTCCAGCATTATGGCGGCCGTCTGTGAGTGAATCACACCGCAGCTATTGTACTGGGGGGAAAATGCAAAACCCTGTATCAGTCTTCTGAGGAGAAAAGGAGGGGGAGTGTTTGGGGAGCGGGGTGCATCGGTCTATATCTTGTGTTGGGGAGTGGGGTGGGGTATACGGGGGTCGTTTTCCGGATTGGAGTGGGGTTTGCGCGCATGCAGAGTCCAGTGTTTTTTAAAAGTTCTGTCATAATTGTTTCGGCACCCATGGGCACAGGTCCCCAATGACCCCACACCCCACCTCACCCCATCCCACTTCTTATTCTTCAGCAGAGTTCACTCTCATCCTGTATTCCTGTGTCCCTCCCTGAGCAAGCACCACATTTGAACTTGTAGAGATGGGAAATTTCAGTACAGTTAGACCAGTCATTTCACGCTCCTAATGCATTCTGCTAGCTTGAAACGATTTAGTCTAAACACATACATTTTTAACCCTTTGCCACTGTGTTGTACTATTTAAAACAGGCAGGATTGAAAAGAGATATCAACAGATTTGCCTTTATAATCAAAAAACAAAAGGATTTTCATGGTCATAAAATGTTCAACTGAAAGAAGCAAACAAAATCTCAATTGAATTCATTTCTCAACAAAACAATTCTGAACAATGTGGAATGAAAAAAATGTCAAAAGACACAAATAACAGAATAAAACATTGTAAACCTTTTGTCTTCTTGTTTTATCTTCCTGGAATCACAACACAAAAATGTCTATAAAGTGACAATTTGTCTTTGCTTTGGTTCTTCTAGCGCAGGATGCACTTCCTTGGCATTACGAACGACTTCCAAACCCAAACGCATCAAAGAAACTGCTGTACTGGGATATGAGAATAAAAGGCTTATATTTACTCTCAGAATTTGATCAACACAATTCCAGATCCAGAGCATGATTACCTGAAATTAGCTAAAAAAAAAAAAAAGGACAAACATTTCTATCTATAAATATACAGCATATTTGTTTGTTTTTAACGTTTTAATTTTTCAAAGGCTGCATAATATTTCAAAACAGATTTACTTGACTGATGGTTTTTGAAACTGACTTGGGGGCCAAATTATTCACATTTACGACAGATGGACCTGTCAAGCTTATTGGACCTGCAAAAACACATAAACTGACAGCCACAGGTACGGCTCCTGAATGCCTACAGATGCCAAAACCCTTTGGAGATGATGGCTGTTAATAGGAATTTCATATCCTAATAAATGTAATTTTTGTTTAATATAGTCATTTACTTGAGAGTCATCCTGATGGGGGTCAATCGCAAGGCATACAATATTGTGTGAGGTATATTATATCATTTAAACATTACCTTGAATGTCACTGGCACTTGGTCAGGTTTATGTTAACTATACAACAATATGACATGTCTGGCCCTGTGAGTAAAACCACACCAGCTCTCAAGTGAAATAAACTCACGAGTGTGAGTTATTAACAGTCTTAATACCTGTTATAAAATGTTATAATAACTTGCAATAGACACTTTCAGTTATTACATTTGGTACACGCCTGTGATCCATGGCATACTATTTGGTACACTGCCAAAGAATGGCATTTTTAGTGATAAAAACATTTTACTTGGTTATAATTATTTCGGTTTCTGATTGTAGTTTAGTTATAAGAGTGATCTAAAGGCCTTTTTCATACTTCAACTTAAAGTAAAACTCTTTAAACATTAAATGTAAAAATGAACAAATGTCAATTTTGTACCATATCATATTACAAGGATTTCAGTAAATAAGGACATTTGTACGCTATCAGTCAGACTAAACTGTGAAAATGTGAATATGGGTTTGTCCATCCAACATATGATCTCTGCTTTCAATACGCACAATGACCTGTCTGTTACTAATAGCTGTAATAATTGGCATTTAGCTGTCGGAACAGACTGATTTAAAAGGAGCTGAGCTTCCAGAAGTGAAAGCCTATTAAAACTCAAAATGATACTCATTCAGGTGAACAGTGATGTAGCACCTGCAAAAGAAATGGGATAAAAGAATCAAGATAAAATTAATTGATAAGGCACAAGTTTAAGAGAAACTAAAAATGCTTTGCTGCTTCTCTTTTGCAGCCCATTCTCGGAGATAGCGGTGAGAATCTGGTACTGCATCAATATTCACTGTGATCATGTATACATGTTTGTTTGTATGTTTATGTCTGTGTTGGCATGTGACTGAAGAATGTGCATTGGTAATGCAGTGCAAGTGTGGAGTCGTGTGTGTGTGTGTGTTGAGATGCCTGAATGTTCCTTCTGTAGTGTGCAGAGAAAAGAGTACAAATAGTCCAGTCAGCAACACCTCTTGTCCTCTCTCTCCAGCTCCTCCCTACCCCTCTCTCTCTCTCTCTCTCTCTCTCGTTTCAGGATGTATATAATAAGTTTTTGATTCTTTCAGTTTTATTTTCTTCCACTTCTCTTGCCCTCCAAGCATCAGTCTGCTTTGTGGTGATTGTTATTGAGTCTGACGTAACCATTCTGAATTGGACCATTCTTTCTTATCTCCCCATTTCTCTCCTGCTCTTCCTCTTCTTCCTCATCTGAGTCATCTGTTTCCTCTCGGTCACTCCTTTCATCTTCCACAATCTCCTAGAAGCAGGAAAAAAATGTGAGTAGGGCTATTTTGGTAACAACTTTCTGCCCTGCACACTGTGTAGTAATACTGGTGAATATGCCTGAACATGAAAATATCAACAGAACAAACTAATCTCAGCCTCAGACCCTCCACTCCAAGAGTGACTTATCTGTCTAAAAAGGTTCTGATAACTATCAGGACTTTCTCAGTTTCATTTTGACAATGACGTGAAGATGTGCTGACACCTCAGGTTGTGGTGGTCCATCTGCCAATGACAGAATCTCACAATTATTTCAGTAAGAGGTTTTAGAGGCTTAGTCGTCTCCCCCTACCAATGCCTCAAGACCAACACCAGCTGGATACTAATATAGACAAGAAGTGATTCTGTAGGGGGTTTTGGATCTCAAGCGAGCAGGGAAAGCGAATATTTTTTTGCCCACATAAACTTAAGACAGCAATTCTTTGTATCTTTTAGGTGGAAAACACAATCACAGCGATGCACACTCACAAGAGAAAGAGCCTATTTTTGTTGGAAATTTGAACTATTTGTTTAGAAACCGTGTCTGAGCATCCACTCTCCATCTCTCGGGGGAAAGCCCAGGTGAGGCGAGCTGCTAAAAGAAGGACTATATTGAACTATATATGCCATTCCATAACAACCAGCAGGGTCACATTTCACATTTATCAAAAAATTAGTACAATTGTTTTTAACATTTGCACTGCACTCAATTAAACTAAACAGCACCAGAATACTAAGTCAGCATGTTAAGTTTGAAATGCGAGTAATCTGATAATACTGAGACATACAGCAGTTGCAATATTTTTCACCATATTAAAGAGCCCATGTCCTCAGTTTTCTCTAAACATTTACATATTAATTTTAAGGGATAAATTGGACCTCCATGAAGCCACATGAATGTCACTTTCACAATCCTCTCAGGTCAGAACGCCTTATTGCATGCCCCAGTCACCCTACTTAAAAGTTTGATGTCTGTACCATCTCTAGCTATTCAGTCCTAGACTGTGTACACTTGCCTTATTCTGTAGAGTACATATTCATACTAATGTCCTGCTGGGTATTTGATTCTCTTTCACACTCTGACAATTAGTAGTGATTTTCTTGCAGCGGTTAGTCTGAATACTTCTTTAATAATACAATGAACAATAACTTACTTTTCATTGTTATATATTTTGGTCTAGTATATATTGTTTTGCCAATTCTTTATTATTTATTGCTCGTTTCATTTTATTGTTCTTTTAACCAGAGGAAGATAGCTTCCCATTTTTGGTCTTGGTTCCCTTTCCTTATAGAATTTTACTTGCCACTCTCGGGGTTTGGATCTGGACTTTTGAGAAGTTGCGTGTGTCTGTGCACATTGTAAAAAAAAAGAAAAAGAGCCATACTAAATTTAATTTTGAACAGAATTCAACTGGATTACTCCCAGACACACCAGTCTCACTCATACACACACATACATATACTCAGGAACGTACATTTCTGGGAAGGAAGCGCAGTGCCATGCGAATGATGAGCACAGCCCAGAAGATGTGCAGACACTGCAGCACCAGCAGCAGGCCGTTAAAGAAATAATATCCAAAGAAGGGTGGGTAGAGTGTCACTGGGTACACCCATGTGCAGTACATGATCCTGAAAAAGAGTGAGAGAGACAAAAAGGGTTCACATTTTAATTGTATTTCTTCTTTAAATTTGGTATAGTTATGCTTACTTAATGTGCGGACGGAGTTTGCGAGCTGCATTAAAATTTTACTCAAATACAATTACAAATACTAATAATTTTCCCTTTTAACAAATACAAATACAAATCGTGACTGCTCTGCACAGCCCTACTATGTATACATACACTTTAGTCTCACTGAACTTCAGTGATATTTGTGTTTGCACAAGTCTTACCGGAAGGGGAAGATGACAAGTCTTGTGATGATGAAGAACGCAGCAAAAACAATAAAGATGTAGTTACAGGTTTTCCTCCAGCCAGCATAGTTGAACATTTTAGCAGACTGAAAGAGAGAAAGAGAAAGAGAGAGAGAAGACTTTAAAACCAGAAAGATTTCTATTGAAGTTATTATCCAGTAGATGGCTCTGTTCAACATTTTGTATCTTCAACACCACGAATTTGATCTCAATTCCTTATTCTGTGCCTAAAAATTGCTAAAACATGTACTGCTATAAAGAGAAGGCTAAATCGGGCCTTTGTATAAGGGTTTTGGGTCTAGGTGCTTTAAATGACAAAATCACAAAATTACTAAAACTACCGCAAAAGGTTGTTGACTCGAGTGCTGTAAAATAAACATCTCAAAGTATTTAGTAGAGAAGTTGTTTCTGTCCCTTCTTGTTTAGAAGGTATTTTAAGGCAATTGTTGACAACTCATAACTACAGTAAATTTGGTCCTGCTCACCATCAAAACTTCTGTAATACTGATGAGTCAGTGGTTAGTGACTGGTTTAAACCATGCCAATCTGAACCATGAAGAGAAATTTCAACATCTTGTACTTTCTTGCTCAAGCACATGACAAAAAATGTAATCAATAAAAAAACAGAGCTTATGTCTGTTCTCAGCCTACTTTAGGTCCCATTAAGAATAATAGTTATCACACAGATCATTTCTGAACAGAAATGTTTTCTGTTTCTGACCAGGACACATAATTTGTGGCAGAATATGTGTCAGTGAGTCTGAGGGTGTTTTCATTATGCATTTAAGCAAGTGTGGGTGTGTGGGCGCGTGCACATGAGTTTGTGTATGTACCTCCAGCAGGTAGTCGGAGGAATCATGCAAAAACATGATTAATGTTCCAGCTCGTATGTAGTTCATACACCAGGAGAAACTGATCAGCATTATAGTTGCAACATGGTGGATTATCTGTTCTTTAAAGTCCTGAAAGAGATAGCCACAGAGAGATATATGGAGTGAGATTATGTGGAGCAATATGAGGACACAGTGAAGCCTTGATTGTTTGTTTGTCTGCAGTGTACTCTGCTCTCGAAATAACTACATCAGTAATGACACTTTAGAGATAAGAGAGAGAAAAAACACCAGCACAGGGCAGAACTGACAGCACAGCCTCCTGAACTAAGACCAGGCCCAGTGTCATGGGCGGGCCTTAGAGGGCCGTGCCCGTCCACGGACTTATTTAGCCCCCCCGGGAATATGAGCCGTCCACGATTTGTCCGGGATTTTGATCGCATAAAACATATCGACCCCCCCAGAACGTGGCTGTCAACCAGATATGTGCATACCCTACTTCCCACCCCCCCGAGCGAACCTATAAAATGCGTGCACCCCACAAAGCAATGCAAGGCCCATCTGTAAATCCATGTCTGGCGCCAGGTCTGACTAAGAAGGACCTGAAAACATCATGCCACTGTCACAGTGAGCCAGATGTCTTGCTCTGTTTTGGACAATTGAATGCTGTGTATACAAGTTCTCTAAAACTACAGAGGACTGGAATACAAATATGCACGCCTCTGGGCCTCCATTGGGTGAACTGCATTATAGGGAAGTGGTATGATGGTCAGGAGTGTTTGTGCTTGTGAGCATGTATTTCCTCAAAAGTTGCAGCTGCAAAAATGGCATCTATTCATGTTAAGGAATGTATGAGCCCATTCTGATTTTTGACAGATGCACAATGCAGGTTATCCAATCAGAAAGGTAAAGAATGTAGAATGTGAATGGTTTACTTTTTCGCACTCACAGCTAAATGAAAAAAGGAGATATGATTGCAGGCAAAAGAAGTGTCACAAATACAATGTTGAAATGGGGTTTTGCGTCACTGACGCAGTGTGGCAAAATGTTGAAATGGGGTTTTGCATCACTGACGCAGTGTGGCAAAACAGAAGGCAGGGTAAAACAGAAAGCCCAAACTTGAACATGAGAATAATACAGAAATGACATGAAATTGTTAAGTTACATAATTCTATTAAAAAATAAAGCCCAAACCTGAATATGAAAATAATATAAAAACTACATGTAATTGTGTAGTTACATCATTCTATTAAAAATATATATAATGTAAACTCAAAGTACAGCAAAAAGATAATTAATGCTCTACACTTTCAAGGATTAAAGGTCAGACTCACTTTGCGTTTGACATCTGTAGCCACACTGAAAAGAAGAGAAGCGTAGAAGCTCAACTCGAACATGTAGTAGCAGTACTGAGAGGGCAGAAGTGTCTGAGAGAAGGGGGGATGAAAGAGCATCTTTAAAAACAAATATACTCACATCTATTAGCAGGAAAGTATGTGAAGAGTTAAATGTATGAATGTGCTGCTTGCTGTTGGCAGTGTGTCACACGGCGATTGTGGGAGTAGTGTAAACAAGGAGATTCCTGTAGTGTTGCTCAGAACTGGAACAGGGGAGGAGGACTCACCAGAGTGGGGAATCCTTTCCACATTTCCTCCAGGTCATACAGCCAAGGTTTCTACAGGGCGAGAGAGAGAGAGAGAGAGAGAAAAAATGGGGAGAGACAGAAAGGAGAGGAAACAGAATGAGAAATTGAGTGTCAAAAGATGGTACCCAAAGACAAACACACTAATCAATTTTTCATGAAAAAAATAAAATAAAATCAGGCTGTGTTTATCGAAGTGAAAAGATATTTATGGCGAGAACAAGAGAAAGAGATGTCATAGGACTGTAATATTCAGCACTGTTTTCTTTTCAACAAAATATATCTGCTATGATATACATTAATTTACATTAATGCCCTGCACTGAACTCTGTTAATACAGTAAGAGAAGTGCAACAAGAGAAAACAGCATGTCGCTTCAAATATTTTTTGTCCTTTACTTCTACAAAACACCAGTTCCCTAACATTAATGTGGCCAGACGGAGAAGTCTGAGGGAGTGTACATGTGGTAAGGTTAACCATAATAGCTGAAAGTAGTGAAAACAAGTAATATAAGAAAGATTACATATGACTGATCTCTGTTCTAAGTATAAACACAGCAGACTGATGTCTTCTTCCACTAAACAGTTTTCCTTGTGTTAGCCGGTTCCATCAGGAATCTCTGATCACAAATTCATGAAACTCTATATTTGCAAGGTCTCAAAATGTAGCACCTATTCTACATTACATATATGTTGCAGCGTTTATGCACCTTGCTGTGTTCCCCAGGACTGTTTGTGTGTTCTTGGAGTGAGTTGTAGTCAGGGGGGGAGAATTAATTGATCATTCTGATATTTAGCAATATGACGATTTGCTACTATTGTTAGGCATCACCTGGGCCTATCTTAAAGTCAAATAGTGCTACTGTGTGTTGCAAACATTGCCACAAGTATTGCAAAACACTGCTGCATAGGGAAACATTTCAACTCATAAATAAGTTTACATAAATACTTTTACATTCCTTATATTTTGATGAACAGAAGAAACACATGAAGACTGCATCAAAGATGTCTTTCGGACACAAAATGTTTTTAATACTTACATCAATGAGAGCAACCAGGCCAGTAATAAAGGCGAGAAGATAAAACATAAACCTCCAACTGTAAAAGAAAAAATACACAATCACATATAAAAACAAACGCATATAATTCCAACTGAATTGGCTAAGTGCAGAGTTTCAGTGTGTCCCTGATGCCATGGCTGTAACTGTGTGAGAAGTAAACACATACAACGGCAGATTTAGGTATGGACAACATGGGCTGCTGGCCAAAGGAGCATCTTGCTGGGTGTAGCATGGGAGACCCACACAAAAAAACAATGCATATGAAGCGGGGTTTTGAACAGGTCACCATACATGCTAGAACCACCACTGGAGACAAATTCTGTTTACAGTGGAATTAGCATTATCCATAGGAATTGTCCAAGATTATTCATGCCAATAAAATACATTTTGAATGAAAGTGAATTACAATACAATTTGTGTCAATTTTTCTATGTACACCATGCCATTGGATTTGAAATTAAGCAATCACTGTGATGGAATTATAGACTTTCTGCTTTAAATTATGGGTTTAACAAACTTATTGCACTACCCTTTAAGAATCTCCATTTTCAGAGACTCAAAGTAAATGGACAATGTAATTCTAATATATGTATAAAATACTTGCATGGAAGTCCTTTGCAGTAAATGACCACTATATTTATGGAACCAATGGACATCACCAAATGCTGAGATTTGCCAGGCCTTTAGAGCTGCCACCTTCAGTTGCTTTAGTGACTGAAAATCTGCCCTATTGGGCTGAGTCAGGTGACTGATGTCTGGCTGGCTACCAAAGAACATAGAAATTTCTTTGCCTTGAGAAATTTTTGTGTGTTTTCAGTCATCATTTATTTGCACTCTAAGGCACATTCCAAACAGTTTTTGTATAGACCGATACACTTCTGTGTTGAATGTGACTTAGCAGTCACACTATCTATAAACACGGGTTCCACTGGCAGCCATACATGTCTATGCCCTAACACTGCCTCAGCCATATCTGACAGATGTTGGGGTGCCTCTGATCATGAGCTGCCCCTTTTTTCTCTATACTTTACTCTTCTCATCAGTCTATTGTTCCATCACATCTTGATTTCTTCAAATCCATTGTATACAGAGAGAAATGGTGCATTAATGTCTAAATATTTATGGACCTAATTGTAAATCACTTAACTGATAGACGTACAGTCATACTTTCTCCACCTCTACCATCTATTTTAATTCCTCTCTATTGATTTCTTGGCTTACAGTCTCTGTCCATCCTTTTCTGTCCTTCTCACTCAGGGGTGTTGTGTTGATGACAGAGCTGACAGCCAGAAGCAGCCCAGGGAGATGTGCAAATCTAGTGGTATGCAGATAAAATAAGTGTGTGTGTATGTGTGTGTGATGTCTGGGTGTGTACCTGGCCTCACGAAACTTCTTCATAAGATTGGGTCTGTCTTGATTTCTCCGCCGTCTGAACCAGCGCTGTAGTTGCCTCTCTGAACAGCTTGTCTGTTTACAAAGCTTCTCTACAGAACTCTATGCGAGAAAGAAAGCATCTAATTTATAGTAGATGTTCTTCTGCAATTCATCAAACTTCAGAAATACAAGAATAATGCTGGATAACGATATATTATATTAAATTTGCGATTATTCACACCGTTATACACAAAATTCAATATAAGGAATTCAAAAGAGTGCGCCCGTTTCTGTGTAGTACAGGAGAATATGAAGTACCTGTGTGGGGTATTTGCTTGTTTGGCAGTAGTAGGACTCCAGAGTTGGGTTGTGCACTGCTTTTCTTCTTACAGTTTCTTTTATTCCCAGCAATGAGGCCAGATACGTAGCAATAGTCCTACACACAAAAATGTTCAAAGAAACTGAAAACCTAAAGGCAAAAACATCAAAAGTGGAAACACACAAAGCAGAGGAATACAGATAATAAAAGGCAGCTTATTTTTTGACAAAACAAGATCTGCACCAAAGTTGCAACATCAGGTCAGTTTGATACTCTGACTCACCTTTCGAAAATCTGACGAACCACAAGAAAGATCAGGGCGATCGGAAGTGTGATCCACAAATCTCGCGCCTTGGCATAGACTCGCCCATCTCTGTCCTCCAGGTCCGCCCAACCTAAACCCTCAGGAAACCAGAGACGCTCCTGCCAGAAGGTGTCACTCAACCACTCCAACATACCCAACATACTGAGAGTTTGTGATACAAAGAGTGAGAGAGAAAGAGAGAGAGAGAGAGAGAGAGAGAGAGAGAGAGAGAGAGAGAGAGAGAGAGAGAGATTCTTGCATTACGATGACTCAG
>JBBMFX010055956.1:0-11024 GCA_037832545.1 Rhabdalestes septentrionalis
CACACACACACACACACACACACACACACACACACACACACACACACAAACAAACACACACACACACACACACACACTTAAACTCACACATACATACTTACCATCAAATCTTAAAAAGTAATAATGGTCACATAAACCCAACCACATTCCTTTTATTAGCAGAACTAAACAGTCTTCCTCTCACGAACACACACACACACACACACACACACACACACACAGAGGATAAGTAATGCAAACATGCACTGCATGTAATCATCCTGCGCATAATTTACTCCGTTGTTAGAGCTATTTGAGTTAGTTGCCATGCCTCCTTTCAGACTTCTGTCCCAGCGACATGTGACACAGGACTGTCACATGACCAGCAGTCACATAACACTACTTGCCAATATGGAGAAAACTGACCCGTGCAAACACACATAAACGTACGTGCACACACTTTTGCAACAGTCCCTAAAAGAATAGTTTTCCTCGGTTCACTCAGGCTTCCGTATGAAATCTGAAAACACCCATTAGCGTCCAATGACTATTTATTAGGAATGATGGCAGGCAAACATAACAAGGCCACATCACGGCCATATTAATACCTCAGTAGAGTTACTGCGGAAGCTAAAATTCAGCACCGCTTCTCATCCCACAGTTTATGAGATATTGGCATGGTTCCAAATGTTTGTCAATATCCAGTGTATTGGACACTTCATAGCTTATTGATTGGATAATTTTGACTTTTGTGGTTGAATTGCCTCTGTCTTGAATGGGGAGAAAGAGCAGAGGGGCGGGTCGTCTTAACCGTGTATAGGAGAGAGAGACTCCGAGCTAATTTCTGACCTTAAGCTAAGCTCCCTCTGCTGGTGCGTAAGGCAAAAAGTGACAAATGTAGAACCAGTTAGCTAGCTAGTTAGCAAGCTTCTATTTAGCTCAGTTAGCCATTTTAAGGGTGTATCTTAACCTTTCTGGATGAAAAACGTGTTCGTACTGAGCCTGAAAGTGTGGGAATGAGGCACTTTTGAATCCTGCGCTCTACTTTGCAGGGCAAGTGATTGTCACTGTGCAACAGAGCCAGGTGCAAATCAAAAACCATTCTGTCCTTAACTAATAGCTTGTAAAAAGGCTTTAAATGTGATGATCATTCTCACTTGTGTGCAAAAATGCTGGAAGCAGAAATGACAACTCTCAAAACAAACCTACACCACCATAAGGAGCTTCATCAGGAGTTAAATATTAATTTCATTGCTTTTTGTTGGCCTACACAGAAACATCAGAAGACCTAAACAGAACACAGTATATTCTAGAGAAGCACAATCCTTAAGGAGTCAGAATATACCACATTATACAAACAACTATTTTTGCTATTTTTAAAAAATAATTAATGTATTGCTTAAACCCAGTTATCTTTTTTGGATTTGTTGCTGCATTTTTTTGGTTTGTTGGTGTGTTTTGCACCTGCTGTTGTCCCTACTACTGTTTGCATACCAACAGCTTCAGTTTTACCTGAAAAAATCATTAAAGCATGTTTTGATTTAAACTACACAAATCACTCAAGCTCAAAGTCTTGTTTGCGAATTTGCGGAAGCACTGTGCATCTATCCAGCCCTCCAGCCTTCCCCGGACAATAAATGTCCAGCTAATTGGATGCAGCATTTGTCAAAGAGACCGATACACATCTCCAGTGGTCGGAGTCACTCTGAGGCGGGCGGTTTGATTGGCTATAATCTTGTTAGAGTGTTATCTCTGTGAAGGCTGGTCCAGGCTGGGCCTGAACCATTTTAATGCAGTCTGGAGGCTGGCCTGCTTTGCTCAGCAAACAGCAGGCTGTCTGTCGGCTTTTTCCACACACTGCCAATCACAAGTTGGAGCACACTTTGCTTCTTAATGTGTTTCAAACACAAATTACTGGGGGTTCTTTTTGGTGTCTTGACATAAGTAAACATTTTAAGTAGAAAGCTTAGACCTTTCCATTTTGCCAAATCACTTGACAAAAACCGTTCTCTGGAGGATAATGTCAGCACTAGGGATGGGTACCAAAACCCGGTTCTTTCTCGTCCCCGGTGCTTAATAATAAAAGATCTAAGTATGGATAATCGATAAGCGGTATCGATAAAAGTAGTAATACCATTAAAACCTTAACGATACCCATCCCTAGTCAGCACTGAAATATACAGTACTGAATATCCAAACCTTTGTTTTAACTTCATTTGGAATTTCATTAGGCACTTTTGGGTAAAATCATTATTTAGTCAAAAAATCATTATTTAGTCAAAAACCTTGAATTAACACATATTGCATTGAAGCTACAAAACCAAAAAAACAATTAGGTTTAACTAAATCGGTAATCATATATAGGGATGAATCTGAATCTGAATCTGATAATATGTATGATTGCCACTCATTATTTCTCCTTCTTTATATATTTCCCCACATATTCCACATATGTTGCTCGGAACAACCACAGTTTTTCAATGGAATACAAACAAACACAGAAACACAGACACAAATATGTATGTTAGCACATTTAGGTGTCCACATTCTGTGGTTTTACCAGAAGTTGATATGCTGGAATGAGAGCTATCAACATGAGGTACAACTGCTGGGCCAGGCCAGTGTTAGTGAGCAAAATGAGTCCACCTTGGTCTTGTCGGGCTATTTTGTGACCAGTGTGTGAGGTAACTAGCAAGAACATAGCATTATGGGAGGGACATCGGAAAAGGAGTCAAAGTCAGTCATGTGACAGGCATGGCAGGCATGTAGAGCGAAACAGATAACAATAGGGCTGTCACCATTTTTATGAATCGAGCGGTCTCCTCGAAACATTGTGTTTTTAAAATAGTAACTGACGGGGAGTCAAAACATTTGCTTTACAATTGAACAGCAGCTATTTTAGACCTTTGGTGTTGGTCCAATAACTGGAAAGGGCAAATGGAGTTTTTTTTAGTTCAACAAAACATTCTAAATATTGTTAATGCATTAAAAAGACATCCTTTTCTTAACTGACTAATTCAGTCTGATTCTATAACTGTGACAGCCCTAAAAGACAGAGGGAAAGAGAGAGAGCGAAAGAGACATTACCCCTCTCCTCCACCACCACCTCCTCCTCCACTGTATGCAGGGCAGAGGGAGAGAGACACAGAGAGCAAGAGACACATACACACATAGAAAAGACAAACACAAACACAAATACACACACAAACAGACAGGGGAGAAGAAGACACAGAAAGACTGAGACGGGGAAGAATGGACTTGTTTTGGGAGGAGGAGGACAGAAATATCAGCATGAGACAGAGAAAGAATTCACCGATAAACTGATGGTGTCATCCCTGTGTTGTCTTTACATGTGGACACCTAATCTGGTGCAAACAGGTAACATGCAGAGAGAATAGCACAGAAACACACACGCCCTACTAGAGGAGAGCAAAATACACACACACAGCGGAGGAGCTGCTACACACTCGCAGCCAGGGGGCACCACCGACACCCCAGAGTGCCTGAGGTTCTTTCAGCATGAATGAAAGGATGGTGGGGTGGGAGATGGGGAATGAAGGAAAGAGCACAATCAGGCAAAAGAGGATAAAATAAACTACGAAAGGAAAACTGAGGGTCAAAACAAAGGAAACCAAACTAGTAAGTGTGTAACAATGTCAAGTTTTAATGCCATTTGTATTGAATAGGATACTTAATAGATATTGAATATTACTCTCAACAGTAATGGTGCTCATTTTATACTGCATATGGTCCCTTAATTTTTATCCCAAAATTTGCATCAGTTGCGTAAACAAAGTGATTGTTGATTCAGCTGTTTACAAGTTATTTTCAGTGTTTGTTCACACCTGACAGACGCTTTTATCAAAAAAACTTGCCATTTTAGTTTATCACAAGCCAAATATAGTATATTATAAAGAGCACTCCCATGTGCCTTTTATTTGAATGTTTTAAAACAGAAAAAGGAAAACGTAACATGTATCATGAAGCATATTTTTGCTCTTTCAAAAATGAATTCTGAATCAAGAATAGTTATAAAATTGTTACACCCTTACAAAATGGTGGTCATTACAAAGAAATAGTAAATGTAAGTTAAAAAGGGGTCATTCTATGAAAGCTGAAGTGAGAGGGATGGTGAGGGTCATTCAAAATGATGCAGGGTTCGGGGGAAGTGGTCATTTGAACAGTGTTGGGGTTACTCTAAGTCCATTTGCAGTTCTGGAGGGTTTTGGTAAAGCAAAATTGGTGATGTCCTTATTCAAACACACCAACCAGACGGACTGACCCTCCAGGACTGAAGCTGGTCCTCCTCATGCTGAGGAAAGACTTGCACACTTGCAGTCTGTGAACCCTATAAGCAAGCCACATTCTGCAAAGCTTTGAAGAGGATTGCATGGTTCATTATGCAACTGTTATTCCTCATATATGTACTATACATGTATGTCAGGCATCTGCATTCATATAAGCAGCTCTTGGAGCTTCATGTAAGGCACTTAAACAAGTTCATATACTCTTAAAAGAGGTTTAATTCCTTTTTGTTCAGATTGGTGTCAAGCAGGAACAAAAAATCAGTATAAATAACATTTGTTATTTATGCTCAATTCCTAATTTAAACTTAACTTAAAATTAACTTCATTTAAACTCTTTCAAATCTACAAACGAAATGCCAGGTCTATACCTCAGAACAACCAAAACTCTGTCTTCCAATTCTTCGCTAATACTGTTTTTCTCACACATGCTAACCAATTTAACTCATTTTAATTTGACTACACAATACTAACCCTAACCAGAGCTATTTCTCAGGAAATCTACCCACTACAATCAAAATGAACCTGCATCCTGCAGTTTAAAATTCTAATGTTAACCATGCTGCAGATGCTATTAAAAGTGATGTCATTTTATGCATACATACAAAATGTAGATGTAACCAATACGATGTAAATACTCATGGTTTCATGTGAAATGTTCCATTACAGAGAATATGGAAAATTTTCATTCATGGTAAGTTATTAACATAGGGTTACAAATATGGTGATTGGTCTTTTAGACTAGCATTTCATGATAGTTCTGAGACTTCATGATAGCATATTTTATGCTACTGTTATCATGAGAAGCTGGGTCATATGCTTTTATGAGCTTATTATGAATATCGCCAGCACTGAAATGACACTGCATACAGACCAACTAATCCTCTCAACGGTGGTCTTAACCTGCTTTCTCACTGCAGCTTGTGGCTCGATGACATCCTGGAGCCGACCGGTCACCTTTCCTTACCTCTCACTACCTCCTCCACTTCCCCCTTCATGGGTCCAGACCCTCTTTTCTCTACCTGGTTTGATTCCACTGTTGGAGAGTTGGGCTGCTGTAGAGGACGTAGAGCTCTGGGCACTAAAGGGTTAAAGGTGCCCGGGGTCACCACCCCCACGGAAATGATGGTAAAGTGGGAATGGGAGGGATTTTGGAGTTTGAAGAGGATAAAGAAGTACATGGTTGAAGAATTTAATGGGTGAGTAAGGTGAGAGGGAGGGCAAAATACACCAAACACACAGAATGAACAGGGGGGGTTCACTCCTAGACAAAAGACTGGAAGGAACACTAACTTAAAACTAATTGTTTTTAAAAAATTATGGACACAAAAGGTGTTTACCTCCCCAGAACAGTGGTGTTAGTTCCTGAATATGTGCTACAATAGCGTGTGAGCCAAGTGATTATTAATTAGATTAAATCTTGCTGATTCTCCTGGAGAGTTTTACAGGAACTCTAATCAGATCCACCCAATTTCCCCTTTCCTGAAAGCTTTGCCTGCTCAATCAGGTGTATTACATTAGCTTGGAAAGAATTACAAACTATATTGGCTGCATGGGCCAAACTTTGTACACGGCTGCATCATCACAGACTGATCCATCTTTCAACATAAATGAGAAATGCAGTCTTCCTCTCAAAGGCTAATATTTCTTTACAAAGTGTACATGCTTCTCACGTTTTTGTCATTAAAAAAATACCCATGAAGAACGAAAATCAACAAATCTTTGAAACCGAGGGGAGAGTCTCTGCCCACAAGTGGGTGGGGGAAACCCGGCGAGCATTTAGGAGACTAGCGCCCATTCTAGACTGTTCTACACCATTTCTATTTACTGAAATCAGAGTTTACTGATGCATTCTAAGCTCTAATGCAGCTGAGGTGGTCTTCATAGCACGGCACTAACCCACTGTCTTGGCTGCAGCACTGAAATACCAAAGTTGTGTTCTGGAACACAGTTAACGACTTTGGTTCCACAACTGAGTGCCACATTTTTGACTACCCTAAAATCGTTATGCCTGCTTTCTTCCATACTTTTGCCAGGTAGTGCACAGAAAAAGAGAGGACAGAGGAGGGAGAGTGGGAAGCTGAGTGATTACGGGGGAGAGAGAGAGAGAGAGAGAGGCTGGCGCTCGTGGGTGCCGAGGGTCGTGCTGGCTGCACTTTGTTGTTTGGCCTGTAGGGGCGGCAGGGCGGGACAGCAGGCAGAGAGGAAAAAAAGAAAGTCTGAGGGTACAGCAGGACAGGAGGGAGCGCGGGGGGGCCTGGAGGACACTTACGTGAAGGCGAAGGCCACCAGGGCACCACTAACCACAATAAAGTCCAGAATGTTCCACAGGTCACGGAAATATGAGCCCTGATGGAGCACCAGACCGAGATCCACCATCTAAGAGAGAGAGAGGGAGGAAGAGAGATGTGTATATACATATATATATATATATATATACAGGAAGGCATGTTTTTCTTTGGGTAGAGCTTCTGTTTAAACATTTACATTTCATGTACATAATACATAGAAATTACCTTTATAAGCATCTCAAAGGTGAACACACCCGTGAAAACATAATCAAAGTACCGCAGGACCTGCAAAGAGAAACGCAGTGTTGAAGAAAACCCAAAAGGAGAATCCGACAGAGAGGATAAATAGATGAATGGATAGCTGAATATAGGCAATTTTCCACAGGTCTGTATCTAAACTGTGCTGTGATGGTACCAAGGTTGTATCTCATTTTGATTTTTCAGTCGATTCCATTAGGACCTGCTTTGGCCCTGCCATGGAGCAGCTTGGGTTCCTGTTGCTTTACTGGAAAAAAATTGGGAAACTCCTTTGTGCCAGTGGAAAAGCACCATATGTTGTTAGTGGATGGATGGTTGGATTACTGATGGATATCTGGATCCATAACTGATTTAATGGATAGATAGATAAATACATGCTGTCTGGACAGATGAGTGGATGTTATTCAGAAATGGTTTAGTGATTTTTCAATGAAGAACTTATACCCCAGTACAACTGAGCTACACATAAGGAAGGTTACAGCCAGGTTGCAAAAACAAACATTAAATCAAATTACATGAATTAATTTAAACAAACAATTTCCTGTGTTTTCCTAACACTTCTGAATTCATTTTACAACTTAACACTAGGCACGTGGAAAAATAGTATACAATGCACTCTTTCGATGAACAGTGCCAGTTTTTGTGACATTAATATAGTGAAAAACTTAACACAAGAATGAATAAAAATAACATTCTACAGTAAACAATGATTGTGTGTTCATTATATTTGTGTAGTCTAGTGTTACTTGTTGTTCCTATCAGAAACCGGGTTTGAACAGAGGAGAAATCTGGAACCAAACCTGTGTTCTCCTAACCAGGTCACACAATGTCAACTACTTTTCACAAACAAATCTTGAAACTTTTTCTGTTTTCTTGTTTGTTTACATCTGCTCCATTCTTTGTCATCTGCTATCTATACTATATGTTTTTCCTGGTCATTTGAAACCCACTACTGACATAAATAGTTTCAAGCAATTTGCATAAGTGCCTTATGCACAATACATATCTGTATATAATTTCACAGTATGTTCAGAAGTGATTTTGGCTCACATTATTTCGGGGGGATTCGGGCCAAACTGGATCCTCAGCAGCCAGAGCGATGCTGCTCATAGCAATGACCAGCAGGATACACATCTCAAAATACCGCAGAGTCACAACATAGTGACACAGCCTTCGAAACCTACAACACACATATAAACCACACAATGCCAATTACTAATAACTTCACCTGCAAGTGTCTCTACAGTGGTGCTTCAGAGTTTGTGAACACATCTTCTGATACAGAGGTCAAAGGCTCACTTTCATTTGCCACTCAAACATGTGTAATATGTCATTATTTTTCATTAAATAAATGGCAGATTTACATATATGATTTTTAAGTGGGTTCAGCACCACTGTATGTGCTTCAATTCCTCAGTAAAAAAGTCAAACAGAAAAGTGTTGTTTTTTTTCACAAAACATAAAGAAAATAAGCCCTGATCACAGAAAATTGCCCAGAAAATAACCATGAAGTCAGGGGAAACATTGGTAAACCATATTTTAAAATATTTTTGTGTGTTTTTGTGCACCAATTATATATTCGCGTTTAATTAAACACAGTTCAAAGGAGTTTAGTTTGTAAGCTGTGAACTCACGGGTTGGTGGTGGACAGGATGAACATGGAGCTGTAAGGAGGCATGGGTTTAGGCCCCCCATCATCTTTTTCATCATCGTCGTCGTCACATTTTGTGTCCTCCTTCTTTGGCAGTGGTTCTGTGTTGGCGTTCTTATTCACTGTACGGCGGAGTTTAAAAGGGAAAAAGCTGAGGCAGAGATTTTCACAGAACATATAAACCTGCGGAACACGACCACACATTTGTTCTCTCAAAGGCCTTTTATATGGACCATACTGACACAGCAGTATCGACCTTCTGCGAGAACTTTGGGTTAATCTTCGATTTTGGACATATTAAAAGAGCATCAGGAGACATGTGGGTTGGAATCAGCACTCTAATGCTCAGAATCAGTTATCAATGGCATCAATTTATTTACATATTTATTTGTAATTGTATCTAATAATTAGCCAATAGCCAATGGCTAGGTCTTCCATATCCCTCTTGATTAGTAAAAACCTCTAAGTGCCTCTTCTCCAAACTCTTCATCCTCTTACCTGCTACTGTAACCTGTGTTATTGTAAGTTGGTTAATTTAGTGTTTTTATATACTACTAGCTATTAAAATGCTGTTTCTTCTTTTGTGTCAACTGTCCTTTGAGCAAGGCACTATGCACCCAAATGTTTATTCATAATATTATGATTATTTATTATTATTATTATTATTATTTATTTTTATTATTTTTGTTAATTATTATTGTGCAATAATAATAAAATTATTATTATTATGGTGCGCTTGCTAAGTGTATGTTCTGTCAGCTAACAGATGACCGGTTTGTTGTTATTTTACACCCCTGTCCAAGTATCGAACTACTAAACTTCAAAACAATCACTTCAAAAATATAAAGTCAAATTTGTTACCAATATATGTAAAAAACAGTGCATGATGCTAATATTCAAAGCATTTGTAAAAAAAACGGTAAAACTGTTAACAATTTGGTCCAGAATAGGAGGTCGTTGAGAATTCTACAATACATGAAAAGGCTGTAAAGCCTCAAAATGAATAAAACATTGGGACACTACGATACTTATCATTTGTATTATATACATTGATTCATGTTGCCATTTAATTATTATATAAAACAACAATTGTTAACGTCATACTCAAATTCAGTATTTATTATTTGAGTAATGGTTCCTGTCAATATCTCACCCTGCAGGATGGCGTTGTTCGAGGGGAAGATGGGTGGTATGTCTATAGCAGTGTAGTCCGGCTTGGTGTCCAGGTTGGCCAGGTTAGCGAGGTTAGCAATGTTAGTGAGGTTAGCGGTTGTGGTGGGATTGGTGAGAACAAGGCTGCTCTCGGTGCCCAGGTGAGTGCCATGGGTGCTGTTGGTCAGGCTCAGCAGGCTGCTGTGGGGCGTGGAGAGTTTACGGCTGGAGGACGGCACCAGCGGCTGCGTGGCCAGTTTGTTGTTCATGACATTATCCAGATCTTCGCTGTACTGACTGTCTTGTCTGGATAGGGTCTTCTGAATAGGCCGAGTGGTGGACAGAGTGGGGCCACTGTGACCCTCCCTAGGAGATGGGAGAGAAAGTAAGAGAATCAGTGCCTAATGCCTGTAATACAGGATACAATTTTGTTCTGTTCCCAGATAAAATATTACAGTCATTAAACAATCGTGTTGATTTCTTTGATCGTGGCTCCTGAACACTGGCCCTATATCGTACTGTAACGGAGGTTCAAAGAAGGCTAATGTAATATGCTATATAATCTCTATGGCCTAAACTTTAATATGATATACTTTGCTATACTATGCTTCACTTCACCGTACTATAAATTCTTATATTATACAATACTAAACTATTTAACACTATACTATGCAAAGCTGTACTTACTAAACTTCACTATTAATGTTCTGCATGTGACGGCACTTTTTTCCTGCACCTCTACTGATGTCTATGCTGGACGGCGGAAGAGAGTTGTTGGCGTGATTGGACGGAAAGTGTTTAGTAACACGGATTCACAGACATAATAAAAATGGTTATATTGTGCTGTGCGGTGGGCTACTATTAACACATTTTGTCATGCATGTAATATTATGAGTGTACTTAACCCTGTAAGTGCCACAGTGGCAGAATTGAATAAAATAGAGTGTAGTTACAAATATCATGTAATATAGCATTTGTATCCCCTACCACTAGTTAGCAGACATGTAATATTTTGATTTAAACAAGCCTTGTGTCATTGGTGCCCAAATCCATTTTTGAATGTCAAAATCCAGTATTTAAAAATACTGGCCTTTAAACGGAGGCTTTAAACTGACGCTTAAAGGGTTTAATATCGCTGGTAGATAGACAGACAAATCGTGTGGAGTAAAGTGGGGCAGGCAATACGCTTTCGTATAATCTGTAGATCTCTGCGGAGAGAAGATATGGCTTGGTTTTAAGTCTGCTACAAAAAGCTTTTCAAAGGGTCGATGTTTGTGAACTCCATCAGGTAGGCAACTTCCACTGATAACGGTTGTCACATGTAAGACACGTGGCACGTCAAGGTCAAAGGGAAATGAACGTGTCATTCCATAAATAGAGGAAGTGGGA
>JBBMFX010055967.1:0-11024 GCA_037832545.1 Rhabdalestes septentrionalis
TTCCGGGCCGCATCTGTTTTGACTCCGTAAATATTTCTCGCTCTCGCCATCGGCAGACTGGATCCGGGCCGGGTCCGTATCCCAGCTCTGAAACGGATCTGATTGTTAACCGGAGGTGCCGGCTTGTAGGGTTAATTCTCGGCAAACGAAATTATGCCAGTTACTCTTGTTGAAACCTCTTAAAGTAGTCGACCTGAAATTTACAACAATTGACTGAAACTGAACTCGAAAATTATCTTCAAAGTCCTTGTGTGGGCAGTGAAAGCAGTCCACTGGAATAGTGGAAAGCCCACAGAACTACCTTTCCTAAAGTGAGCCCCCTAGCTAAGCGGGATCTTGGTATTCCTGTCACCAGTTTGCGTTAAGAAAGGGTTTTAAATACAGGGGGCAACACTGTTAGAGATACATGCTGCAGTCAGTTCTGTCCTGCTTTATTTTGTGTTTGCCCTTTGACATATGTGTAATATTGTACTTTTGTGCACAAAAGTACATTATTATATGGTTTTGTTAATTTGCTCTTTTTATGGGGAATTTTGTATGTAAATAGTCATTTGTTGCGAAAAAAAATAGTTGTTTACTAATATTGTTTTACTGTTTTCATTCTGTTTTCCTGGATAGAGTTATATTTATACTTTTTTCTTACATTATTTTTTATTATTACAGGAACTATAATATTGATAATTATCGATATCGGTCAATACAGTAAAAGTTATCATGATAATTTTTTTTGCCAAATCGCCCAGCTCTACTATTATTATATATTTATCATAAGGTGATGTAGGAAAAGAGTTGTTGATGCTTACCTGGCTGGAAAATGTTACAAAACCAGTCCACAGACGAATATATATATCACTCCCAGAGAAAGGCACTAGACTGCAAGGTCACAAGGGAACCCAGAGTAACTTCTAAACAACTAAATAATCTCTCCAACTGGCTAATGTTAATGTCCATGAGTCCACCACCAGGAGAACACCGCACAAAATTAATGCTCATGGTAAAGTAACAGGGATACTAAGAGAAAGTAATTTCCACAAAAATATTGCCGTCCATCTGCACCATTGGATTAAATAAAAACACCATTATTATAGCCTAATCCCATTTCTGAAACATAGTAGTGGTAGTGTCATGCTTTGGGTTTGTTTAGCTGCATCGATGGCAGCATCACTGATGGAATGATGAGTTACATAATACCAGTGAAGTCAGGGCACAAGCTGTTCTTTGGAAAGTCCTCACTATCACCCAAGAGAAATGTTGTAAAAGGACCTGAAGTGAACATTTCATGCAAGGAAACATCCCACAGTTAAAGTTCTGGAGGAGACTGGCCTGAACAGAGCCCTGGCCTCAAACCCATCCAACACCTTTGGGATGAACTGGAATGGAGAGCCAGGCCTTCTCGTCCAACATCAGTGCCTGAATTCATAAATGCTCAACAGATTAAATCGACACAAATTCCCACAGAAACTCCAAAATCTTCTGGAAAGCCTTCCAAGAAGACTGAAAGCTGTTATAGCTGCGAAGGGGACCAACTCCACATTGAAGTCAATGTATTTGAATGCAATGTATCTGTTGGTGTGATGGACAGGGCTCCCAGTACTTTTGTGCATATAGATATGTCAGTAAGCGCCAAACAATAAGTACGGCTATCGGAAATCAGCCGCAGAAACCACGGAAACGCCTTTGATCTACGTCATCTCGCATATTTTCCCCTCTCTTGTTCAGAAAGCTGCAGGTTTGTGATCATGGCCACTGCCGGAGACACGAGAGGGGAGCTTCAGAGGGAGCTCGTCTGTGCTATTTGCCTCGATTACTTCGACGACCCCGTGATCCTAAAATGCGGACACAATTTTTGCCGCATGTGCATTTTAATGCACTGGGAGGAGAACGGTGGGGACGACATCGGATACCAGTGTCCGGAGTGCAGAATGGTGCGGTTTGTTGTTGTTTTCTCTGCTAAAGCAGCTAACGCTAGCCAGCCCTCTCTCTGGTGGACTGGGCTGCTTTAGCTGGAGAGGAACGGACAGCTCTTCCTGCAGAGAAATTAAATTCCGTCAGACATTCATTTCTTTCACCATGAATCTTAAAAGTGATTAGTTAAGGTCAGTAAGTTTGCTAACGAGAGTTGTCCTCAGTCCCTACCAGCTATTTATGATGTGATGCTGAGATCTTACATTTCCCAGATTCTTATCTTTGTCAGATTACCACATTTCCCAGATTCTTGCGTTTCTCAGATTCGGTGTCAGAGCCGTTGTGTCGGAAATCAGGCTCTGCATTTCAACATCAAGTGTTTGTCTTTTACCACAGTAAGGGGAAAAACCACAACAAAACCCGAACCTAATGTTTTAGTAACCTAACTTTGGTTACATACTGCTAAACTGCTCTGTGGTGAAAGGATGGAGCCTGTACCGTTACTCCAGCTGTGCAGCACCAAATGAATAGTGCTTGGTCATTTTTTAAGTATTCTTTCATTTAAAGGAGCTTGAACATGGGACAAACTGCCGTTGAGGTGAACTTAAAGAAAAGCGTTGGAAAACGGCCTAGAAACTGTAATGTTAGCTTGCTGGCTAAAGTTTTGGTAATATTTTTCGTTCCAAGCCATATGTAGGTTAGTTAGCTGGCTGACCTTTGGTTATTTTATTATACCTGGCCCCTCCTAAAATATGTGTCAGTTATGTGGTGAATGTTTGGGTCAGCTTCTCTGGGGGGACCCTTAAATCACAGGGTGGCTATCTAGCTGGCTAATGTTTGGTTAGCTGTAAGACTAGCAACGAAAGTGTGTTGTGTTGGGCAGCATTCCAAAATGTGTAATACCTCACTATATAATATAGAAAATAGCACATAGCCCGCGGAAGTGCATGCAATGGGAGAGGCAGCTGGGTGGACTGGTGGTCAGGGGGCTGCCCCTGTGATCAGAATTCCGTGGGGTCGAATCCCGGGACTGCTAGTGCTAGAGCTGAGTGAGATGACCAAAAATCTTTATCATTTTGTATTTCAAAATAATATCGGTTTCACGGTGTACAACAGTAATTTTTAAGCAGCATTGAATAAAGTGTAAGGAAAACAAATTACACTACTCACAATAAGTTAGGGATTTTATTTACATGAACGCTTTTCCTTTTTGCTCTGAATTTTAATGAAATAAGTCAAAGTTCCCTTTGCTATTACAACTAATGTATGAGAATAAACACCATTTTCATTGTTAATATTTATTACCCCCTATTAGACAATACATTTAGACAATAACATGACAGTGACCTCTCATGCTCCTCACTAGCCTCATGATGGTGTTCTGAAGTGAAGGGTCGTTCTTGAACGCTTCGTTCATTTTGACCTAATCTTTAATGTGACTCAGGAACAACGAGTATTCTCGTACGAGTGATTCGTTAAGTCGCGCATGCGCATTTTCGCTACATCCCATAGTTTCTGTATTGGTGTTATTGAGTCTCAAACGCGAAGACTCGATAGATTAACTAATCAATTCTCTTTCCAGCTCAGGCTGCATTGGTTAGATAATTAGGATGTCAGGTGATGAATGAACGACTCACACCTGAAAACCTTTCAGATAAGAGGCGAGGTGAGTGAATCATAGACTAAAGACACAGGTCAACAATGAATGAAACTTTTCTGTTTCTTATAGCATTATAGTTTTGTCTTGTTTGTAGTATGATCAGCGTTTGTGTAAGCAGTAGGTGTGTTAGGGAAATAACATGTTACATATAAATTATATTTTGCTAAAATGAACGAGATGATTCGAAAAAAGGTTCGTTCATTTTGCTGAATGAGACTCAAAGGTCAGAGTCAGTAAAATGATCAGAATTTCCCATCAATATTGTTCTGAGGCAATGCATTCCACTCTTCTACAAGAGCTACACGCAATTCTGCCAGGTCACATGTGGGTGGATCATTCAGTCTCTGCTTCAACTGGTCCCAGACGTGCTCTATGGGGTTCAGGTCAGGGGACACTGATGGCCATACCATATGTGGCACACCAACTTCCTGAAGTCGAGCTGTGACAATTCTGTCACGATTCTGTCATGTGCCTATCACACCAATACAATTGCCTCCCTCTCCCAAAAATCTCTGAAATTTTAAACAAACACCATATGTATGACATCCACTAAGTCTCTCACAATATCCCAAACTTATTGTGAGTGCGTTATTGGGTATTTATCATATACACTAATGTGTTAGTAGTGAGAATGGGATGTGATTACGCTGTGTGCTGTGCTGCGATCTGTTCATTTATCACAAATTAACACTACATTCATATATTTTATTTTGATTTTCCATTCATATTTACAGGTCTTTGGCAAAATGAGCTTCACGAAGAACTACCTAGTAAAGAACTTGGTGGACAAATTGAGCAACTTTGACTGTTTGAAGACATGCAGGCCTCCTGCTCCGGTGAAACCTGTCAAACTGGATGGGAAATGTGAGCGGCACCATGAGGAGCTTAAACTGTATTGTCACACGGACCGAAAACCCATTTGCGTAGTGTGCAGAGAATCCAGGGCTCATAGGTAAACTCCTTACGCATCGGTTCTCTATTTTAGAATGGTGGAATTGATTCATTTGCTAAATTACATATTGCATTAAAAGAACTGTGACATGAAATCTGTTAATTCGTTGGGTGTTATGCATGTTTTAGACACCATGATGTCGCTCCTGTGCCAGAGGTTGTAGAAGACATGAAGGTGAGTTTGGATTATCAAACAAATATCATACTAAATAACAAGAGCTAGTTTGCTGTAATGGGTACTGCAAGTTAGCTTGGAGGAGGTGTGAAGCAATAGTCTCTAAATACTTCTGATCAGGATAAATTACAAAAAATCTTTGCAGACCTGTGCATAACTAGAATATGGCTGAGTGTGCTTTTTTTACTTCCACAGGGAGAGCTGAAGCTGAGGCTCATCAAATTGAACTGGCAGAAGTCTATGTGTGCCAGAGTCAAAGCAATAGATGAGCAAGCCAAAACAGATGTTAAAGTATGTGAGGGTGCTACAAAAAACAAATGGAGACTAGGTTGAATTAATTCTAAGTGCTGTTGTTGCTTGATTCTAAACAAGGTCAGCTAATAATGTCTGTCTGCTTTCTCACTAAAGCTGAAGAAGCAAGCTTTGAGAGAGAAGATCGAAGATGATGTTGGAGCCCTGGTCCAGTTCTTGCTGGATGAGAAGGATGGGCTTTTAGAGAGACTAGAAGACGAGGAGGCCTCCTCGATTGCGCTGATAGATGAAAACCTTAAGCTGGTGGAGAGTGAGGCAGCTAAGGTGGACAAGGCCATTGCTGACATTCAGAATCAGCTTAGTGAGGCTGCCAACTTTGAGGTAATTTAAAAGAAAAATATCTTTCTATGTTTTTATATACAAAAGAATGTTATTGTTTATTATGCAGTATAACATTTATCATAATCTTTTACATTGTCATTTTTTTAGAGTATCAACAAAGCATACTTAAGGTATGATATTTTGTGATTGATAATCTTTCAGTTTCACTTCTTGTCCAAGAGTCTGATGTATGCATTAATGCTTGTTTTGTATTTATTTTGTTTTGGGTTTTTCTTTTATTTTTCTCGCCCTCAGCCCAAGCCATGTCAGCCTTACTGTACAGGCAATGAACTGTCCACCGGATTATACTGAGTTCACTGGCCCCTTTCAGCTTATTCTGTGGAAGAAGATGATGCATGTTCTCCATACAAGTACGTTAAGAAAATTTTTCATAAATCAACAACATTAGTGTGAAAAGTAGGGATGCACCGAGAGGAATTTTTGGGCCAAAACCGAAAATAAGGAAACACCCTGGCCGAAAACTGAAACTGAAAACTGAAATAAATTATTATTAAATTACTAAAAAATCTGTACAAAACTTTATAGATATTTATTGTGCATTCTGAGAATGCAAATTATCAAATAACATTTGAAATGAAAGATTTTCCTTTTTTCCCACTTACAACCAGCCTAAAAGCAAGATGGCTGAAATATTATACATTTAAATATCTTCTCTCACAGAACTAGTGAATTTATAGTCTGAGAAAATTGCTTGAACAAATTGCATTCAGAACAAGTGCTGGTGAAAGATAAACATATAGGCATGTAACAAAATAGCATAACAAAACAAAGACTTACAAATATTAACTGTAATCATTGGAAAACTGTCTTTCCTTTTCGAAAGCACAGACAGAAAGTGACCATCTGTCATAAGTGAACACAACACCGCTCGCTGTGCCGTAAACCACTAACAAAGCGCGACTCAAACTCTGGACTGTCTGATTACAGGCAAGTGCACTAACCATTAGGCCACCAGATAACTTAATTCCCACGTCGAGAAAAACATCTTTCCGCATGTCTTTCTTAGAAATAATAACGCATCGCACAGCAGACATGCTGACACTAAACCAATCTGACGGCCGTGGATGCATCATCTGTGTCAAGATTGCATCATCAGAGTGTCAGTCCGAATAAAAAAAAATCGTCTGAAACCGAAAATGCATGAGTTGCCATTTTGGTGGACGAATTATCGGTGCATCCCCAGTGAAAAGTGTTCAGGAAATCTTTTTGTTTTCAGTTTGTTAGTTCATAGTTAATGATAACCACTGTTATCAGTGGTTCCCAATCCGTGAACTCTTTCGCTGCACAGTTCATGCTCTAATACACCACTTTAACAAAAGAAGCACTTGTTGATTAATTTAATTTATTAACACTTTTAGTCACGCGACAGCACAATCTGAACAATGTAATATTCTTTCTCTGCATTTAACCCATTCACCAAGTGAAGCAGTGGGCTGCCGCCAACGAGGAGCCTCAGCGGTAACACCAGCAGCCGGGACTCGAAACCCAATCCCCTGATAGCAGGGCCAACGCCCTAACCACTAGGCCACCCAGCTGCAAAGGCCAATTAGCTAATTAGTTTTATATGATGTTACACGAGCAGGGAAATCCCCACACATTTTGAGACACTCCAGGTCCAGAACTGAGAACTTTCTCTGCTCAAATTCTACATAATAAAGATTTTTCAGCATAAACAACCCTATGCTCTACACTGCCCCTACTCTAATAAACTAGCATATTAGGAGCAAATCAATTATTTAGGTTGAATCTGGTGTCTTAGATGGGGAAAAGCACAAAAATGTGCATAGTGTATGTTTCCCAGGAAGGAGCAAATACCTCAAATCTTTTCTCTTTGTCAGTGCCCCAAAACCTGACGCTGGACCTGGACACAGCCCATCCCTCCTTAGCCATCAGTGACTTTGATACCAAAGTGGAAGAAGGACGTGTGCGCTCCCAGGAGCCTGACCTGCCACAACGATTCACACGCTTTTTTGGTGTCCTCGCCACGGCCCGTTACTCCAGTGGGCAGCACTACTGGGAGGTGGACGTACGGGACAAGGGCGTATGGTATTTGGGTGTCACCACTGAGTGCAGCAACCGGAAGGGCTTTGTCAATCTGTCTCCTTCTGCTGGTTACTGGAGCCTGTGCCTACATGACCGCCTGTATGCCAATGAAGAGGATTCGCGCGTGCCTGTTGCTGACTACTGGAACTCACCGCGTGTTGGCATCTTCTTGGACTACGACAGGGGGCACGTCACGTTCTTTGACGCAGTCACCATGAAACGCATCTATAACTTCATCGCCTACTTCGACGAGCCTGTGTCACCATTCTTCAGCCCAGGAAAGAATGACCCGGGTAGTCGACTGCAAATCTGCCACTTCTACTGAGAGGCTGGTCAGTTAGTGGCCGAAGAACAATAATTGGAAAGAAACATTATATTTCTATAATCAAAAATGTTCATTCCTTGGTGTTCTCCTGTCTGGAGACAGGAAGAATTTGCCATGGTGTGAGTAAGACTGTGAGCTCCCATTTAGGTGATTTACAGGAATGTAAATTTCCGCATCACCAAATTCGATAGAATGGAATCCAGTTTTACTAGTTACTGTTGAATTAATGATGTAGCCCTACTGATGTTCCGGTAGAGATACTTCTAACTGGTTTCAAGCAAACAGCAACTCAAAGCTGCTCATGACCTCTCTCTTCACCTCAATGTTGTCTTGTGTCTTTCACTTTTCCGGTAAAAGTAAAAAATAAAAAAAGACCTAAGAATTGTTTTCAGACAAGTTTCTAAATTCCACTTCATGGCATTGGGATTTAGGGCACTGTAATTTACTGGTAATTTTCAGTTTTTCGCTTTAGTGGTATTTTTAAACCTATGTTCCAATATAATGTATGCTGAATTATGGATTTAGCATAGCTTACTAAACGCAAAACCTTCCCTCCTTTAATAATATTTCACTTTTTGGTCCCCCTTTTAGTATACATATATAGTACACTTGGTAGAACTCAAAAGTTCCACCAACTATCTGAGAGTTTCATGATAATATATTATGTAGGCTAATCATAGATTCTATTTATTACATTTACCAAAGGCTGGGACCAATCCATTGGATCTTAGGATGAGCTGAGTGTATATGGCTATATGTTTTATTTGTACATTAATTAACATTATATCAGAGTAGTGAGACTAAAGATTGTGTGCCATTTTACTGAAGTAAAATTGATCAGCTTTTATAATGTTTTGTCATTTATACCTTTAATTTCATAATTTCTATATTTTTTCTCACAAAACACCCCTCACATTTTGTAAATAGTTAATTATCTTTTCATGGGACAACACTGAATATATGACACTATGATACTATCATAAAGTAGTCAGTGCATGGATTGTATAACAGTGTAAATTTGCTGTCCCCTCAAAATAACTAAACACACAGCCACTAATGTCTAAACCATTGGCAACAAAAGTAAGTACACCTCTAATTGTTAATGACCAAATTGTGCGCCAATTGTCAATATTTTTTGTGGCCACCCTTGTTTTCAACTTCCTGGGCATGGAGTTCACTAGAGCTTCATAAGTTGCCACTGGAATCCTCTGGCTACATTATGGAGCTGGTGGATGTTAGAGATGTTGCGCTCCTCCACTCTCTATTTGAGGATGCCCCACAGATTATCAATAGGTCTGCAAGGCAGTGATGGTCTTGAAGGTGTGTTTGGGATTGTTATCATGTTGGCATACTGCCCTGTGGCCCAGTTTCTGAAGAGAGCTCAGCTTCAGTATGTCAAGGTACATGTTGCCATTCATGGTTCCCTCAATGAACTGCCCCAAACTATGACAATCCCACGACCATGCTTAACTGGAGGCAAGACACGTCTTTTTCCACCACACACGCTTGACACCATCGAAACCACATAAGTTTATTTTGGTCTCATCAGACCACAGGGAATGGTTATAGTAATTCATATCCTTAGTCAGCTTTTCTTCAGTAAACTTTTTGCGGATTTCTTGTGCATCATCTGAAGGCCTACTTCTGTGATGACAGCCATGCTGACCAGTTTGATGCAGTGTCCAGTCTGACAGGCTGAACACAGGCTGGTCACTGGATATGACACTGAGCAGGTGTTCTCGACCATGGCAAGGCCAGTTCTGAGTGTTGTTATACTGCTGTATGGTATTGGCCACCATGCTGCAGCTCAGTTTCAGGGTGTTGGCAATCCTTTTATAGCCTAGGCCATCTCTATGTAGAGCAAAAATTCTGTTTTTCAGATCCTCAGAGTTGTTTGCCATGAGTTACCAAGTTGAACTTTCAGTGACCAGAATGAGTGTGTGAGGGCAATAACGCAAAGTTTAGCACACCCGCTGCACATTTACACCTGAGACCCTGTAACACTAAAGAGCCACATGACACCGGGGAGGGAAATTGGCTAATTGGTCACAATTGGGCATTAACAGAAAAGTCGACTATGCAATCAATAAAATTACAAGAATTCTTCACAGCCATCTGAAACAGCATCCAGTAGCTAACATGGCTAACGCAAGCACTGCAGAGAGTCGATCAGTCCAGAGGACATTAAGTGGCTACCGCCAACTTTAGCTGTTCCCACTTTCTGCTGCAAACTTAAATTTACCAGAAAAAAAGGTATTAGCGTATGTTTTGTTTAATTTTCGTGCTGACAATAGTACAGAGAACTTTAATAAAAGTTGCTCATGTTGGACACGTGTGTTGTTGAGTCAACTTGACTTCCATTTTGTGGACAGATAAGACGATCTGTTAATGCCTTAGGGTGTACACACAATTTGCCAGCGGTTTAGACATAATTGGCCTTAATGGCTGTTTTTATTTAGAAGGGACAGCAAATTTACATTATTACACAAGTTGTACACTAACTACTTTACATCATATTAATG
Organism: Rhabdalestes septentrionalis; assembly: GCA_037832545.1. NCBI lineage: Eukaryota > Metazoa > Chordata > Actinopteri > Characiformes > Alestidae > Rhabdalestes > Rhabdalestes septentrionalis. Next base: position 10,236 of record JBBMFX010055967.1, read on the forward strand.
TCCCATGAAAATATATATTTACAAAATATTAAGGGTTTATTCACTTTTGTGAAATATGTATACTGTGTGTCCAGTATTTAAGGCAGACCATTTGAACAAGCTGGAATGAAAAGGCGATTTCCGTTAACGAGTTGCGATTAAAGGGCAAACAGGTTTCTGTGCCTGCCCTGCTGATTTGAACTCAAATTTTGCCTGTGACTTTGTGTGTATTAAGAAATCTGTTTCACTTTATTGGTGTTTCTTGTTTTCTGGTGAGATGAGCTCAGAGCTGGATCGTGATTTTGACTCGCCTCTGTAGGATCAGAATTGTTTTTGGAGAACCCTAACCATTCTTGTAATAATGCTTTTTGACTGATAAGGTTTGCCGGTGTTAAGAAATCAGAACAAAATTTGTGTGATTTGTTACTATAATAACTACTGCAGTATGTCAAGCTTTATTTTCCACAGTAATTCATATATTTGGAAAATAAAATCTAATTGATGTTTTTTCCTTCTATATTGTAATGATTAGGATACTAGAGAGTTTTGTTTATTGATTAATATCTATAAACACCAATCAAAGGCCAGTTATAAAGTTGACTGTAAATTAGAATTCTTTTGAGTGTGATACAGAAAGCCATGAGCAGGTGCTGAAATATTTATATGTAGTTTATGATGACATGCTATAATAACTGACCAGTCAAATGAAGACACTGACATTTTCATGTGTTATACCAGGGATGTCAAAGTCAAATACACAGAGGGCCAAAAAAACAAATTGGCTATAAGCCGAGGGCCGGACTGGTTCAA